>JACEGR010000576.1:0-245954 GCA_014170235.1 Listronotus bonariensis
GCAAAAAAGTTTGTATTTAATGCAAAAGGTACATACATCAAATAAAAAGTCAGGTAATTAACAAACACAATAGGAATTTTAAAAAAACATTTTTATTTTGTAAAAGGAAGTGGTGTACCTTAAATAAAAATATTTACGATAAATCACTTGCATACGGGACGTCTTCCAAATTTATAAATAATAACTATGTAAGTTAGTATAACAGTTATCATAAAAAAGATTACTTTATTAAAATTTTAACACCCTCTAATTTAAAAAGTTAGATGTTTACGACACATATTTATGTAAAGTTTTTTTTCTAATTTTCCATCGGACAATTAGACTTAAAGTATATCTGTAAAGTTTCCGGGATCCTTATGTTGTTGCTAGTTTAAAAATACGTTAACAAGTATATTTAAAAAAGTTGTTAAAGTTTATAGGAAACAAATAACATACTTTTATTTTAATAATCTTACAAAACAAACTTCCTATTCAAGCGATTTATAGAAAACGTTATTATAAACTTTAAACTACCTTGTTAAAATCAAAGTATACACATTTTAATGCATTTTAAGAAACTTTAAGTTTTTATAATTGAAAATGGATTTTTTAGATTTAAAATTAAAAAAAATACTTAGTACATTATAAATTGTAACCGCCATTTCATTATTTAAATATTAATCTTTGGACTTGGGCTTCACGTCTAAATAAATATCAAAACGGGTTTAAATCTGTACAATAAAACCATTTTTGAAAAATAATTTTAAACTTCCATTATCTTCATTTTGAATAGGTCACACAACGTTTCGGACAAACCTATCTTTGCGAATTTTAGGCGCAAAGTAAACTAATTTCTACAGCTAAGCTAGATGTAAGATTGTTTACATAGGACGCCAGCTATGGTGCGCTTTAGGAATAATTTTCAGATTGTAGGTGTTTCCACACTTGCTTAATTAAAAATGTTTGGTTATTTTTAATAAAAATAGCTTTCCTAAACTTCCGCTTTTTCCAATAGGGTTTCTTTTACCCAACCCGTACCTCTACATGACCTGTTCTTTATGATCAGCAACTTTAGATATTGAGATATCCGCATTTTTAGATTTAACCGGTGTATTCTACTCCAATACCTAACTTTCTACATTTAAATGGATTTAGATTAATTTTTGAATACTTCACCAACTTAGACTGAAAGCCTAAGTACTGATGTACCGCGGAAGTCTAAATACAAGGTGATTTTTTTAAAACTTACAATGGGTACATTTTCTATATCAAGGAAAGCATAAAAAAATCAAAATACCGTTTCTATAAAACCTGCGGGAAATATTAATAACGTGATTTCCAAAACACCTTTATTAACCCCTAAACTGCATCCTTAGTCATTTAAAAATCTTAAATAGGCAACACCCCTTATGTGGCACTTCTCTGGGAAGCTTATAAAAAATGCTTTCCGTTGGTCCTAAAAAGTTGGGATAAAATTAAATCTTGCCATTAAATTTAAGAAAACCCGTATTTTATTTTGTAATGAAAATTCAAGAAAAAGTCCAATAATTAAATAAATATTAAATTAAACTAAATCTTTCTGTAGAGCCACCTAGCTTCAATTAAAATTTTGGCACTGGCTAAACACCCGCCGCCGCCGCCGCGGTGGTTTTGCTGAATTATAAGAAAAAAACACCGTCCGGCGGTTTTTTTACGTACGTCTATGAAAACTGCCGAAAATGTTAATTAATTTGTTATTTCCGGCGGTTTTTACTTATTTTATCGGTAGATGAGGTCCTCCGGCGGTTTTGCTAATAAAAACTATTAAAAATTGCCAAAAATAGTTAAAGGTTTTTAGACTGTGGAACCTGCTGCCAGCGGAGGTCTTTCCTTCCCCCAAATTTTCAAGTTTTTAAGTCCCGTGTTAACAAACTTTCTCTTACCCTGCTTAAGACACCCACGGTACGTTAGTATTTAGGCTTTCAGCCTTCGTGGATTGTCCAAAGATAAAAAAAACCTTATTAATTATTTATTTTGCGTAAGCGTTTTTTTTGTGGTTTGGTGGCAACTGACGACGAGCGACAATATAA
Organism: Listronotus bonariensis; assembly: GCA_014170235.1. Lineage (NCBI taxonomy): Eukaryota > Metazoa > Arthropoda > Insecta > Coleoptera > Curculionidae > Listronotus > Listronotus bonariensis. Next base: position 2,049 of record JACEGR010000576.1, read on the forward strand.
TAATATATTTTATAGCTTTAAAGTAGAATATATTATAAAAACAAATAATTAAAAGTTTTATTACTTTTTTACGCTATTTAAAAAGTAGTTTAAAAAATATTTAAAACTGATTTTTTTCTAATTTGTCAAATAAAAATAACAATTTCTTGACTTTAAATCTTTTTGTATATTATAATATAATTTTTTTACCGCCCTTATTCTAAAAATATATACATTTTTAACTTAAGTGTTTTTTTCTACATTATCCTTACTTCTCTCAAGAAACCATAACCAATAGCAAAATAGTAATTTATGTAACAAGTGCATAAATTGAAACTTTTTATATATTATTAGGCGAGTGCGGCAATCCCATGAGTAAAAAGGACACTTTGTGCATGTGTTACATACTATATTTTCTTCACGACCGTATAAAAATTTCTCAAAATACCTCTCAAATAACCTCCCTATTTTTAAAGAGACAATTATCCTTTTCAAAAGTATGCTTTAATTATTTAATTTTAGAAAATTGTATGTACTTTCTTTTTGTAGAGATGATACTAAAACAGTATAAATTCCTTTTCAATTTTTGAGTCATCCAAATTCATTATTACTATTAATTTTCAATAATTTCTATTAAATTTATTTGCAAACTGTCAAATTTTAAAACTAGTGACACATGAACTAAAAGAAATAATGACGAAATCAAAGGTAACTTGACCGTTGGGTCCAGTTGATGTCGCGTTTATTGTTACATTTCATAAATTAATATTTAAGTTTATTTTAGTGGGCATTTAAACAAAACACTAATTCAAAGTGTGAAAAAAGCTTCGAAGTGTTGTAAAAAGTTACTTTTTTAACACTTTATGTAGTGTACTAAAATGGAGTACTATAGCTTCATGTTAACGATATCAAAAATATATTTTATACTTTTGATTACTTTTTCCTTTTTTATGTAGGTAGTCACAAAAATATGTTTTTCTGATTTTTCATTTTTTAAAGTAATATTTTTGCGATTTTAACCCACCCTGTAAATTCTACGAAAAATTTTATTATGGCTTTTAGCATTTTAGACGAAGCTTTTTTTTAATGAGGAATAACCGTTTTTTCAAAATATAAAAATATTTTTTACAGGTATAGTTAAGTCCATCCACACTGTATATTTTCATCATCAGTTCCGGATTAACCCTATAAGCAAATTAAGCAATTGCTTAGGGCATCATGTTATGGGGGCACCACAGAGGGGACACCATGGAGTAGAAAAGAAAGAAAGAAAAAAATAAGGTTTTTGAAAAAAAGGCCTTTTTTTCTTTTTGATCTTTAAAAATGTAGGGACTCAAAAGATAATTTTTAATAAAGTATTATATTATTTAAAAAGTAAGGACATTTTTTGTTCTGCTCATCAAAAAAGTTTTTGGGGAAAGGGAAAATCCAAAAAGTACATCTAATTTTACTTGTCCCGATTTTTAAGTTTGATAATGCGGTCACTTCAGGCTAGGGGGCCCACATAAGTCAACTGCTTAGGGCATCACGAGGTCTTAATCCGGCACTGTTTACCATCGATCGTAGCTAAACGCATAAATTCATACTATTTTCAAGAATATCAATACCAGCCCTAGAATAACAATTTTAATCACAAAGTTACGTATAATAAATTCAGTTTGTCAAACTAGATTTTCAGTTGGTTTAACCTGTAAACGACAAGGCTTCACACTTTAAAGCATGTAATTCACCGCGTAATATACCGTTTTCCCATAAGTTATAAAATAGTTTTAGACTGTAAACTATTTAAGACCCGTCATAAACGGAAATTTAAATGATTGAATGTTACTTGATTTAAAAATAAAACTAAAACAGCAAACAACGCTTAAAAATTGAAAATACCTGTTTTTGTTGCATTTATAATATATCCTTAAAGCTCATTACTTCGGTAAAAAACTAATTAAGGTGTAGATAATTACATATTCTGGAAAAAGGGGTAATTAAAAGATCTTTTTTGGCAAAACGTATTATCCGACAAAAATTAAACTAAAAAGTAAGAAAAAGGGTTAAGGTAACAAAGAACAAAAACAAAGCTTTTTATGTCAGGCTAACCTATTGGTTATCTTATAAAAAGATAAAAAGATGTTTTAGTGTGCATGAAACAAATGCACGTGAGATTTTGTGGCCCTGATTACGAATCTCAAAGATTTTTTTGATAAGATTTCGTTTTTCAGATAACCATTATTTTTCTTCTTTTTCTTTTTTCTTCTTCTTCTTTTTCTTATTCTTTTTAAGGATTTATTTAATCTGTACATTCTAAATTGTTGTTGAATGTTGCATTAGAGCAGCTCCTGTGATGTAGACTGCCAGCTGTGCCTCCATCTTTTGTTAGTCTTCCTGGGAGGCGCCTCCCTTCTGGTTTTCCTACTAATTCTACCTTCAGTAGTCTATTTTTGTCCATTTTTCTAATGCGATTGTGCCATTCTCTCTTTCTGTGTCTTCTCCATCTTACTATATTCTGTATTCCATATTGTTTTCTTATGCCTGTGTTTCTTGTTTTGTTTTTCCCATTATAATAGCTCGTTACATGTTCATTTCAGCAACCCTTAGCTTACTTCTTGTCTTATTGGTATCCCCACGAGCATCCATTATTAAACTGAATAATCAAGCTAACCTTATTTTCACTATATTTTTACACTTTTTTTCTTTCCAAATTATCCCCTTTGCACCAAAGTTGGTCAATATCGGACGTGACCAGTGTTTTGCTAACATTGAGTACATGTACTTGTTATACTCGATTCGATTCACCCGATCGGATAAACCTAAATCCGACAAAATTTTTGTGACATACACGTTTTCGATTAAGTAAAGGATTGGATTAAACGCTATAAGTCAAGCCTATTTTTGAAGTTGTTTAAATTGAGTTCAATGTGATCGTGGGTTTCATTTGAACGATATTCACGGTTTTGGCAAAGATTGGAAAAATAACAGACACGTTGACGACCGACAGCCACTATAGTGGCAGTCGATATCTACTAATCTGTACCGACTACCATGACCAGACCGTGTTTCCACAGGCCACTTTTTGTAGTTGATATGAGCCACAAAAAGTGGTTTGATGGTACAGTGACAGAAGTTTAATTGTGGTTGTCAAAACGCCCGTGTAAAAGGAGTAAAATTTTAGCATTGTTGGAAACGGAACTACAAGCTGGCGACACACCAACCACTTTTTGTGGTCCATATTAACTTCAAAAAGTGGCCCGTAGAAACACGGCCTTAGTGGTATACATTTTTAGGAATTTAGGGCGTAATCACATTATCGTCGGTTTATATGTATTGAAAAGTATACACTTATTTGGCATTTTGGTATATATTTGGATCCTACTTCCCGCCACCAAAGTAGCGCTTGATTTAGGTGGAAGGTTTTTTCTTAAATAATAAAAAAATTACCCATTGTAACTAAAAATATAGCAATCGGTACCTGGTAGGAGACCTTTAGAAAATAGTGCGGTCGCGAACGGGTTGTACCTAAAACAGCTGATAAGTGTAGAAACGAAATATTGCGAAATAAAATTACCTTAGGTATTTGTTAAAACATTGTAATAGTGTTTCTTTAGTAGTTTGCGTTAGTATTTTGTCTTTTCTTTTTAGGTTAAATAAAATTAATTAAAAGTATACCGCAAAAGTAAGGTCAGAAGTTTATAATTATTTGTTTGCTTTCTTTGTTATTATATATCTTTTTCTTTGTCAAATTTAAGATAATTTACGGCCGTATTCACCAAGCTTCAACTAATATTTGGTAGACTGATAACCTGCCAATGCCAGTGCCAAAAAGCAGGCTATCAGTCTGATAAATCAGTTAAAGTTTGGTGAATACGGCCATTAAAACCGAATTATCTGCATCCGATAAATTCTAGGACGAAGAGCAACGTATTAGTTCAACGCGATCTGTCCAATCGGATTTGATTGTTACGATGATTTTTTTACCCTTTCGGGGTCATCCCACCCAGGTCCGACGACCGCCCCCTAGGTGGTGCACTGCAGCCTGAAGGCTTATTGTACCTTGACCCCTACTCCTTCTCATTCACACACCATTCATTCCATAACTTGGATGGTTGTTGCTCGGTCCGCATCCCCGAGCAGAACACCGTGTGCCTCTGCCCGAAACACCGCTGTCGCTGGACACCCATCCAAATTATGGGCGCGCATTTCACTGCTTAACTCCGGTGATCGACGCTCGCCGATACAACCGAAGCCGCCACAAGCGCGCCTTTGTTACGATGTACCCTTGCTCATTGTAGCTTTTTTAGACCTGTTAATTAAACCAATATTAAAAAATAAATGCCAATTCCAAATTTTTAATTAAGGGTAAAAGGGTTTTTCACCATCTGTTTTTATTATTACATAAACATATTTAATAAGGGAGAGTTGTTGACTTTTAGTTGGTCATTTAAGGTGTACCGGGAATTTTTAATTTAATTTTTTTCTAATGATTCCAACAGGAAGAGCTTTTTTCCCTTTAAAATTCAAATAAAAAATTTAAATTATCATTGAATCTTTTTTTAATAGTAATTAAATAATTTATGAAGATCAAAGATTTTATAATAATTAAGATAAATAATAAATTTTTCTTTGGACTATAATGAATGATTGATAAAAATTATAGCGTTTTTATTTTTTACCCTTTAAAACCTTATTTAACTAGAATACTTTGCAAGATTAGTAAAATTTATGTACAAATTAAATCATTAACACTTAACCATAGTTTATAAAAATCCAAATTTATATTTCTCCATTTTTTTAATAAACAATTACACCATATAGGATAGGTATGACAACAAAAGAAAAAATATTTTAAATTCTTCTTCTTTTAAATTATGATAAAAATTTAGAAGGTTTACGCCTGTCTCTTCGACTTCAGTTAAATTGAAGTTGTGTTCTCGCGCAAAATATTTCGTACTCGATATATACTTGCGTAAAAGCAATTTCACGGAGTTGTTAGGCAAAGCTTTTGCAATTGTGAAATTAATAAAATTCTTTTATTTGAAGCCGTGTTTCAAAATTGAATAAATGAACTCGTATTAAAAACGATTTTTATGTGTATTGATTATTTAGGGATTTGTTAGTTTATATTACAGTCGTAAGTTATTCTCCTTTAATATATGAAAAGTGTTTTTTTTTTAAAGGGGATATATTTAGTTCCTATTTTTATTTATTCTTTTTATTTATATTACAATGCATAAATTCTTTACCTTATACATACAGAAAACGGTATATAAAAGAAAATAAAACAAATAAATTAGTTTAAGGTACAAATAAATACACTTAAAAACATTAATCCTAAATTTATTCTAAATTAAAATTTGTATGATACTTTTCCTCTTTACTTCTCTAAAACAATACTTTAAAATGGTTAACTGCGATTTTCCCCAGCGGCCATTTTTCTGACGCCATAATGTCACTAAGCTACCAAATTTTAAAAAGTACTTTACTAAAGATTAATGCTGGCCTTATTATCAATTAAAATTTGTATGATATTTTTTCTTTCAACACATTGAATTCGACTTAAAAATGGTTAAAACTACTTTTTGCCTGGCGGCCGTATTGGTGATGCCACAAAGTTGCTAAGCTGCCGAATATTAAAAAATATCCATTTTAATTTTTAGGCATCCTGGCTTTATACTAAATTCAAATTTGTATTTTACTTTTCCTGGCGGCCATCTTTGTGATACCATTAGGTTACTAAGCTACCGAATTTTAAAAAGTATCATACTTAGCATTTATCCTGGCTTCATGCTTAATTAGAATTTGTATGATACTTTACTCCTTACACATTAAACTAGTCTTTAGAATGGTTAACTACAATTTTCGCCCTTTTTACCTACAGAATTTAAAAAGTATTATACTTAAAATTATTCATGGCTTTAGGTAAGGTTTAAATTTGAAAATTATCTCCTTTTTTCTTTACACATAAAACTAGATTTTAGAATTAGAAACTACGATTTTTGGCCGGCGGCCATCTTTGTGTCGCCATACCGTTATTAAGCTACTAAATTTTAAAAGTTTTCATACCAAACATTAATCCCACTATCATGACAAATCTAAAGGACCCCGCTAAATCCTTATCGAAAGTGCCTTTGGGTTATTTTTTTTTAATTTGATATGTTGTAGATCTTAACTTCCTGATTAAATGTGCCCGATCGCCTCTAGTTTTAGTGTTAGCCCTCAAAGCCTCAAAGTCAAATATTTGCTACGTTGAAGTTTTAAGTATCTTTCATGATTTTAATTTATTTTCTATCTTATTAAAGCTTCCGCAACTTCACCCTAATTTAAGTAGCCCTGTATCTCGTGCCATTTCCGAGATCAAAGGAATGCACTTTGAATTTTTGACACCCTGTATAATTAGACCTTAAATATCTACAGTTTTGGGATTTGTAGCCTATATTAAAAACAAGATCTTCTAAAAACCTTTTGGATCGATCCTATAAAAACCAGCAGAAAGCAGGTCCAGAAAGACCTAAATAAATTACCCTGCATAATTTGGAGTTATAATAGGCACTTTTTGTCTTTTTTATAAAGCAATACCTTTTGATTTAAGCTATATTAGTTTTAACAAGTTATTAAAACTTATGCATATCTTTTTTAACTTAACCTAGGTAGCATCGAAAAAGTATAATCCAAGACTACCCTATTTTTTCCACCCTGTATATTTTGACGATATCAAAATGTGTTTATATTTTTCGGCTTAGTCTGCACACTATTATTTTAAAAAATTAATAAATTCTAACCGTTTGTTTTTCTTTTATACTTAAAAATGCACCAGCGTAATGACGGGGGGGCTGGGGGGCCAGGCTTCCCACAGATGTTGTCAGGCCCTCCCAGGAAAATGTGCCTATATGTTATATGTGTACATATAACGTATTAACAGCGTCCGGGCCTCTCCCCGGGTGTTGCCAGACCCCTAGGCCCTCTCCAGGTTCAATGGCTAGTTATGTCTACGCAAAAATGTCATATTTCGTGTTTGTGTATTTTAGGCAACTTTATATTAATTTAATTTGTTCCGACGCCACTGCTATAAGAAACATTCTATAGAAACAATTTTCATATTATATTTTACTATTCTATATAGTATCCTATAGGTATGCATCAAAAGATGTTTTGTGGAAGCTTTAGTAAGATAGAAAATAAATTTAAATTCAAATCATAGGATAGAATATAGGAGATACTCGACTTATTAACTAACTTAGCAAATATCCAACTTCGAGACTCTATAACTCTAAAACTAGAGGCGATCGGGCATTGCGCCCATGAAAATATTTAATTAAAAAGGGGATATCCACAACATAATAAAAAAAAATAACCAGAAGCCACTTTTCATAACGATTGAGCTGGGTCCTTTGTAGGTTATACATACTGTCCACGGATGGGGTTAACAATAGGACAAATGAACAAAAATTTCATTTTTTGAAAACAAGTAATTCTTAATAAAAAAAATGTCTTGTAAAAAAATAGGATTCACGAAGAGAAAATGTTGATTTGGTATACAGGATTCGCAAAAACTTAAAAGACATGATTTTTCTACAAGAGTAAACTACCTTTACTTTTCATTTTTAAGCAAAATATCATTAAAAAAATAGAGTAGCATTTTAAATAACTTTATTAAAGTTGCAGGGGTATTAAAAAGATTCATGAAACCTATTTTAAAGTTATCAAAAATTATTTATTTTAATTTTTTTAATAAAATGCCCTAAAAACATTAATAATTTGCTTTTCAACACCTGCTTTCTTCAAATTCCTACAAAATACAATTTTTCGACTGTAAACGACAGTTTTCGCCAAATTATAAATTTCAATAAAATTTTGTTTTATTGTTCTTATCGATTACAAACATTATTTTAAATAAATTTTTCTAGTGAAATTTTGCTAAAAAATGAAAAATACAGATAGTTAGCTCTTGGAGAAAAATAATGTTTTTCAAGTTTTTGCGAACCCTGTTTACAAAATCAACATGTTCTTTTCGTGAATACTATTTTTTACCAAGCAAAAATTTTTATAAGAAATGACTCCTTGCGAAAAATAAAATGTTTGGTCCATTTGTCCTCTTGTTAACTCCATCCGTGGACAGTCTGTATATGGAGGGTGTTTTCAAGAAACAAAACAAAAACTAACTTTAAGTCAGTCTAAAAAGAAGCCCATAAATAACATAAAATTAAATCTAAAATTTTAACATAAATAATTTCGACCTTATTAAATTATATGACTGCTAATTTGTTTCACGGCAAACACTTGTTTGTTTTTTTATTTTTAAATTTTATGTCAGGTTGTTTATAAAAAATTTTGAAATAAAATTAAAGTGGAAAACAAAACTAGATACAAAGAATATACAATAGTCAAGAAAGTTTAGTTTTTATAAATTTAACAAAATATATATATATAAAAACTTCATAAAATTTATTGGCGTACTTTTAATTTTATTAATTATATGGGCTGTGATGCCCACTGAGACGACACTAAACCTAATAATTTAACTCTACGTAAAGCTTAACAAACACGTTATTACATTAATTAAAAGTACAAAATTTTATTTTAAGGGGCTTCTGAAGATATTTAAAAACTAATATTTATTTTAAAACTTTAAGGCCCTGTTTTTAGAAATAAAGCAAGTTGAGACATATATTTATTGGACATTTTTTTAATAAAAAACATAGAAAGTCACCCTCTTAAGTTTCGTACCGTAGTTAGAAAGCACCCTCTATAGTTATAAATTGTTTTTTAGATATTAAAAATGCCAATTCGTATTACCAAGAGTTATTTTTAACTTCAGCTAGGGAGGAAATGGTTTTTCTTTTAGATTAAATGGAACATCGAATTTATTAGGAATTTACGATTTAATGCATAATAAAATTTTTTTAAAAACTGTAAAAATAATAGCGTTTAAGAACTGTTTTTAGGTACACAATTTTAACAACAAAATTCATTGCTAAGGGTTTAAGCAACAGCATCGACATAAAACAACATAAACTGATGATTATTTATAATTTTCCGTTAAAATAGCAATGTCGATTTTTATTAAGTTGGTGCATAACACAGATTTTAGTGAATGCTACAGTGGCTAAATTTAAATTTATAATTGGCATGTTCAATAAAGCTTTGGCGTCTAACGAATTATAAGGCTTGATGTTAACATGAAATAGACAAATTAGAGTCGCTTTAATAAAACATGGGCTTTATTGTAAGCAAATTTTATGAAAAAAAATCAGGTAATCATGAGTTTCCTAATTTTTCTTGTATGGTTCAGGAATATGCAATTTAGCAGATGTTTTTAAAAAGCGAAGCAAGCTGCAGAAACAGATTGGAATTCAAAAAATTCTTATTTTAATTTACTTTAGGTATTTAAAGAAAATATAAAAACTCTACAAAAGTCAGTGGTATACATTGCTTTTGTCAAAAATACTGAATATGCTGTTTACTGTTGTTAATAACACTTTTAAAGTTAATTAAAATCGGATAAGATATAATTGGAATGCCGATTTTGTTTAGTTTACACCCTGTATCTAGCTCAGAAATAAGCCCTTAATTCTTTTAACCGCAATTAGAAAATACTCTGTAATAGACACGTGCTAGCTGGATTCTAAAAACCTAATAATATTATTGCTGCTTTTTAGATTAGTTATTAGGTAAATATGTACCCTAAATAAACTCAATAGTTTACCCACCCTTAGGTAGTTTTTACATTGAAAGGTAATTATTTACATATTAGCATATTATTTGTTACTCTGACAGTCACAAAGTTAATTTAACATTAAAACACAATATACAAGTGCAAGTGGCTTTGTTCACCTCTATATATATTTATTTTTTTGTTGATTTTTCAGTTGTTGTTTCAGTTTCAGTTTAAAGTTTTGAGACAAAAAAACATTCTCATGTACTTTTATTTTACTAGTAGTAAATAAATATTTACTTCTTAAAATTAATGTTTGTCATTGCCATACTTGGCCATATTACTTACACTTGGGTAGTGCACGAAAATGTACGGAAAAGTACATTTGGAAAAAATAGGTTTTCTTTGCACTTTAAAAGTTTTTGTAAGGCGCGTAGTATAGAAAAGTAGTTTTTGGTCCTCAACATTTTAAAGTTTTTGCACCCCCATAGATGTCATTCTGCCTTTATTTTGTCAATAAGCTAACATATGTGCGTTTATTAAATTAAATTGAAACTAAATAAATTCCTCTTTTCTTTATTTATATGTGTATTAAAGCCAAAAAGTTAAAGTTTTTATACCCTAATCAATTTTTCTCACAGAATTTACCCCATACTTTGTAAAATTGGGAAAATAAAATCTAATAAACACCCATTGAAGTCAAGTCAAAAGTTTAGTAGCTTCATACCCGTGAATCTTGGTGCTGTCGTTCGATAACTAGAAACTTTATTTTATTTTATACTTGATGCTGTCTCGGGAGGAAGCAATTTACTTTGCGGATAAGTCTTTTGTTTACTAAACAATTGTAGATCAATCTTTTTTTTTGTAAGCTTTGGCAAAAACAGGTAAGGTTAATTATTTTCGTAATTGCTAAACTTTTTAAATTTAAAATCTTTGAAACCGCTACAGCTACAAAGATGGTTAAATAAATAAAGAATTGTAGCTTTTAGAGCTTAGAATAAATAATTTTTTGTTTCATTCAAAAAAATCATGGCTTACTATATATTTTGAAAAAAAACATTTTTTCAAAAAATATTTTTCTCTGTAACTCAGTTAATATTTGAAATAGAAAAAAAGTGTAAATAAAAAATTGTAGATACCTAATTCTTCTTCTTAATAAAAAGGTGTAATTCGGTATTCAATGCAGTAGTCCGCTTTTAAGCTACGGCATCAACTTGCATTTTTCAAGTGGAAACCATCGTTGGCTATAACATTTATTAAAAGTTTTTTTATAGGCTTTTTAATGATGTAAAGCAAGATATACTTCTTATAAAAAATAATGTGTTTTTTAAATTTGTGTGTTCTTCCAGTTGGCCAAGAAACAAGTAAACAACTATTAGCTTTGTTCGCGGGTCTAGTAATGAACTGATTCTGAACCAGAACCGAACTGGTTTAGAATTGTTTTTTGGTGTGTGTGGTTTGGTAGGTGGTAGAGGAGCTTTCCTCGACTGAGGAGGTACTACCCCACTCACCCTTTAAAGGACCCGTGAAGTCTTAACGGACGTTTCGGGTTCTGGGTGTGTGAGTCAGTTTTCCTTCTTCCTTCTCCTTCTTTTCTTTTTTTTCTTTTAATCCCCCAAAATATGTACAAATGATGGCGGCACACCCGGAAGTAAAATATTCCGGAGGTAAAATACCCCTCCATTCGGATCTTCGGGCGAGGGGTGCATCCGGGAGGCCTTCATCGAGACGTTTAATTTCTTTTGCAAACATATGTGGGCTTAACACCAATATAAACTCCGTTCACCATTACCTTCAGTCATCTAAGCCCCACATACTGTTTCTAACGGAAACACAAATAAGTTCTAAATCTTCAACCAGCCACCTTCTCTTCCCAGGCTACGAACTTATTTCGTCTTTCCGCCCACATGGTGGCGTATGTGCTTACGTCCGCAACGATCTGGCTTGTGCTCGAGTTTCCAATTTTGAATCGGGTAGGCCCTTAGGTCTTCAACTAAATTTATCTGCTGTTTGTATCGATCCCCATCTAATAACTCCTATGTCGAATTCTTTGACTTTCTTTCAACAAAGATCGATAGCATAATTTCTCAGTTTCCATCGGCTGAAGTAATCGTGCTTGGCGACTTTAATGTCCATAATAGAGATTGGCTGGGCTCTTTAAAAACTGACCCCCAAGGAAGAGCAGTCGAAATCTTCGCAGTCAGTTACTCTCTTACCAACCTTATTATGAAACCCACCTACTTTCCTAGAGCCCCAAATCATAGTTCAAATCCCCTAGATCTCTTTCTTACCACCAACCCCGAACTCTATGAAACATCTGTCACAGCACCCCTAGGTCGCTCAGATCATGGCTTAGTTACTATATCTTACCCTGCACATCCCGAGGTAAATGAATACATGCCACCACGCACTGTATGGCACTTCAACTCAGCCGACTGGGATGGCCTAAGGCACTTCTTCGCAACTTACCCCTGGAATTCCATCTACTTTTCTTCTCGTGATCCTTCTCAAATTTGCAATCAACTAACTGAATCAATTCAATTGGGCATTGAAACCTATATTCCACACACCATCAAGAACCCCAAACAATCCAATAACAAACCCTGGTTTTCCAAATCTTCTGATAAAGCTAGAATTTTAAAAGTTCAGGCTCATAAGAAGTTTCTACAGGATCCTAGTCCAGAAAACCGACAGTCCAGCATTGAAGCAAGAAATTACTACAATCAAACAATTTCTGAAGCCAAAGACTCCTTCGACAATCGTATTAAAAAGAAAGTTCTTTCTTGCTCAAATGGCAGCAAATCTTTCTAATCCTTTGCGAAAAACATAAGTAGGAATTTTTGTACCAGTTCTTTCCCACCACTAACTTTGGAAGATGAAATTATTTCAACCGCTAAAGGAAAGGCAGAACTATTTGCCAAACAATTTGCTGCCAATTCAACCCTTGACCCTCCCGTAAATCATCCAATTCCAGCGGTTACCCCAGTTTCTCACAAAATGCCCGATATTATTTTTAAAGTAAAACACATTAAGCGTATCCTTGCTTCCCTTAACATCAAGAAATCGTCTGGGCTGGATGGCATACCAGTAATCGTTTTAAAAAAATGTGCTCCAGAACTTGCACCAATCTTAACTCGGCTCTTTCGAATTTCTTACGAAACAGGTATCTTTCCGGAGAGCTGGAAAGCTGCACGCGTTCAACCTATTCCCAAGAAAGGATCTAAATCCCTTCCATCTAACTATAGACCAAAGTTCTTTGTTAAGCAATGGAAATATTAATTAATTCACAAATTCTTAAGTAGGTACTTAGAAAAACACAAAATTTTGCATGACAGGCAGTATGGATTTCGCTATAAAAGATCTACAGCAGATCTTCTTTCCTTCGTATCACACTGTTGGAATAAGTCTCTCGAGTTTCTAGGTGAGTTCCAGATCGTTGCTCTTGATATATCCAAAGCTTTTGACCAGGTCTGACATGCCGCACTTCTTAATAAACTTTCCTCCTATGGTCTTTCAACTAATCTCTGTACTTGGCTCTCTAGTTATCTATCTGATCGACGTATATCAGTTATTGTGGACGGCCACTCTTCAAGCTTTCACCAAGTAAATGCTGCGTCCCTCAGGGCTCAGTTCTGGCACCAACATTGTTTCTTCTTCACATCAACGACCTTCTCTTGTCCACAACTAATTCCATTCATAGTTTCGCCGATGATAGTACCCTTCACTCCAGTTTTCAGGTCCCTATACCCATCACTAAACCTTAATTGGAAAACAAACGCAGAGCGATGCAGATATCTCTTTCGGAGGATCTTAATTTAATATTGGATTGGGGCGCCAAAAATCTCGTCCATTTTAATGCATCCAAAACACAATCATGTTCCTTGTCGCGAAAAAAGTCATCAAATACTCATCCTCTATTTATGAGCGGCCAAGTTTTACAGAGCAATGACACCTTCAGTCTTGTGGGTATCACATTTGAAAGTGGCCTTAACTGGCATAAACACATTGTATCTATAGCCACGGCAGCTTCAAATAAGCTTGGATTTCTCTTTAGAGCCAAAAAGTATTTTTCCGCTTCTAATTTATATACTTTATATGTGTCCCAAATCCGATCCCTTGGAATATTGTTCCCATATCTGAGGAATGGCGTCTCCCACAACCCTAAGCATTCTTGATTCTATTCAAAGAAGAGCTATTCGTCTCATTAATGATCCTTCACTTACAGAAAGGCTTCCTCTCTTGCTCATCGTCGGGCTGTGGGGATTTATCGCTTTTTTATAGGTACTTCCATGGCTTCTGCTCTGAAGAATTGTCCAGTATAGTTCCTCCACTCACGGTTTCCAACAGAGAAACTCGTGGCTCCGCGCATATGCATCCCTATACGGTCCAACTGGACAGGCCCCGAACTTCTCACTTTGTTCGTTCTTTTATCCCTAGAGTTTCTAGATTGTGGAACCTGCTGCCGGCGGAGATCTTTCCTTCCCTCCAAATCTTCAAGTATTTAAGTCCCGTGTCAACAAACTCCGTCTTGCCTCGCTTAAGACACCCACGGTACGTTAGTATTTAGGCTTTAAGCCTTCGTGGTTTGTCCAAAGATAAAAACAAAAAAGCGCATGTCTAGTTATTTATTAGTTCGGAATTTTTATTTACCGTGAACGATTTCCTATACAGCTGAGGATGTATTTTAACCTAGCCTTTTGGTTAAGATTTTTCATGGGTAAATTGGGTAATACACAAAAAAAATAAATTCAAACAAAAAGGTAAAATTGTTATGCTGACGGAAGCCACTCGAGGTCTCTCAGCGGAAGACGTGGGTTTTCCTGCCTCCTCTCGTTTTTAACATAAGTATGTGTATTTAAGTAAAGATAAAATTCAAACAACAAGAAATGGTAAAATCTTGTAATATTGTCTATATTTTTTAATTAAATCTTTATTTATTTTATTGCATACATACATTCATACGGAATACAATTAAAAATCCTTTGTTTATATACGCTCACAATCACAAAAACATAAAAAAATATATTCAACAGGTATATTAACCCGCATAAAAAGTGGCGGAAACAAATAAACTGTAATACAACGGTTTATTTCTGTACCACAAAAACAGAAAACAGCTGACCATGTGCGACAATGCGCATGAAATTCGAACTGAACTTTTAGTTCCAACAAAAATCCCAGGACTGCTAATCAGGTTACGAACCGGTAACGAACTGATTCCATTGTAACCCGCGAACACAGAACTGTTACTAAAAATTCAGGATTTTACTAACCGCGAACGCTGCTTTTTCACTGCGCATGCGAATAGTCCCAGAACCGGTTCAGAATCGAACCCGCGAACAAAGCTGTTGGTAAAGTGCGAACGCTGCGCTGTAGATTCAGTACAGCTACGCCATCAACAACCAAATGTTTACATTCATAAGCACCCTCTTGCCATGTATTTTTTTACCATAGGTATCGCTTAATTGTAGCACAGAATAACTAGATACCGCAAATTATAGACATAGGGCTTCTGTAGTCGATGGGATGTGTGTTTGTGGCGTTTAGATGCTATTAAAGTATGACGTAGCGGTGTTTAACTAATAGCGTTTGAACTCAAATTGCTTTTGATTTTTTAGCAGCCATATGCTCGAGACACTCAGTTTCCGTAAAAATAACAATTTGTGATTATAACGTACCTATAATAGCCCTGTCCAATAGGCAACTGAATTTGGTTTTAAAAAGATATTGCATGGGTATAGGCAATAATGATGGAATATTCGAATAGTAGTGTTCCCTGTTTTATTACTTATTGTTAGTTTAATTTAAAGCACAATTTCAATTATCATTTTAGTAAATTTAGTAGTTGAATTGATTTCTGCCTAATAATTGTTGGTTCTGGTTAGTTCATTAGGTTTATTTTAATTAATTGGATTTGTCTTTTAAGGTTTAGCACATTTAAAATACTATTAATGTCTCGTTAAACTTTTTAAAAACTTTTAAAAATAATAACAAACTTTAAAAAAATTACTTAAATAATAGATTTAAAACATTTATAGTACAGGATGAGATGAAAAGGAAAGTCATTGTCAATAAAACTAGTTCAATTATTTAAGGCACAAAAGTACGTTATTTTTATTTAAAGTATATTTTGCTATACATAGTTAAAAAGCTCATAAAAAGATATTTTCAAAAAATGTCATAGCCAACTATGTTTTCCATATAAAAAAATGTCATAGCTATATATAAACAAATTACTGCAATAAATATTGGAATATACCTTTCAATTAGGAATATAATTATCTACAAGATTTTTATCTTTTTTTTTTTATACCGAAAATTAACTGAGTTAGGAATAAAAACAAATTTTTGGGAAAAAAATGTTTTTTTTCAAAATATTAACTAAGCCATGTTTTTTTTTGAACAAAATAAATAGTGATTTAATTTTAGCTCTATTAACCTAGAATAGGTTTGGATATATTATAAAATTTGGGTACTTTAAGCAATAAAATTAATAAGATTATTATTTTTAATGATACAACATATTAATTTGTTTCAATGAGGGAAAAAACTTGGTTTAAAAATAAAGAAAAAAATAAGTAATTTTTATTTCTTTATGCAAAATTGTAAATAACTTTTAAAAGAACGACTATATTTAAAAACATTAAGAGATCTTTTTTGTAGCTCATATTATTTCGATATTGATTTCAATATGTATTAACTTAACAGTATTTATTAAGATGTTCTAGAAAACACTAAAATGTAAAAAAAATAAAAGTTTAATTTCAAAAATTGTCAGAAGAAATATGTAAAACAATAAATTGATTATGTTTCTTATTACAACTCTAGCCTTAAGAAAACTCACTTTGCACGTAAGTTTTATTGTTAAATATTACCGTTTTTAAAACAATAGGTTGCTTTTGTAGATTAATTTTTTGATTGTAAAAGATTTTTCTTTATATTGTAGCCTTGAAAAAGGAAAAATAAATTTCCGAAAGCTCGGCGTTTAGTAAAAAAGAGTTTTACTTCAGCTCTAGACCGAATCCCCAAGAATTTAGAATCTTTGTATTCAACTAGTCGGTCAAGACAAGCCTTCCACTATTAAATATTTGGCCCAGTCTGGTGTTTATAGCCAAATAAATAAATACCATTGGTGACCAAAGTATATCTCTTTTTCCATTAGTCTGTTAATACGTAAATAAAGGTTAAAGTGGAATAAGTTAATACCCCAAGAAATTGCTAAAAGAAAGTTTTTATAAGATAGAAATTGGTTCATCCTCAGTTTATTACGTTAAGAATTTACTATATAACAATATTTCTTCTTCAAAAACTGATAATCATGTGGATTCTTAATGTGGACCACAACCTTCATATATTGTTAAAAAATATTTGTTTTTATTGAAGAAGTTCGCATAAAAATACTTTATTTGCCGATAGTATGTCTGACGCACTTGTGGTGGGGCGACCGCTTGACACACCCGTGGTGCATCACAGGATTAGAATATATATTCTTTATCATATTTTAACTTAAAATAAACAATTTCCAAGAAAAACAACCTTAAAAATTTAAGTTCGTTTAATTACAAAAAAAAATTACAAATTCGGATTTTAAAAATTAACAAGCAACCTTAAAAACAGACGATGTTTATGAGTAAATTGTTATTGCTAAGTATGCGAAATTTGGCAAAAATCAGTACACTAAAAAAAAGTGATTAAAAAAGACACAATTTTTTTCTTCAACTATATGTATCTTCGTTAATTTTGAGTTTTCGAAAAAATTGTATTGTATTGTTTGTTGCATTAATTTTTCGTGCAGAATCGCCCACAGAAATCCTGACGCGTAATTTCCGGACACCCTGTATGTCGAATAAACTCAATGACTATTTTTTTATAACAGAAATGTAATCTACCTAATGGAAACATAGTTAAATTTAAAATCTAGTTTATGATGGTTAGTATCAGCGTAATAAACTTACATATAGAATGTCCGCTCATTCAAACGGACATTTGCCAAGCCTTCGCATGTCGTCTATAGCCGGCTTAAGTTTTATGTTTTGGGTTTTTTATTATTAAATTATTATTATACGTATAGGGCAATGTTTAATTATAATAATAAAAAGGTTTAGAAAGGAAATTTTTTACTTTACTTTTATGTAAAACCAGCTTTTATCACTGACTGTTTAAAGGAGGTTAACACATGTCTAAGCAGTGGCGTCGACAAGTATCGGGGCCCGGGGCGGAAAGTAAAGTCATACTATTTCGGTAAATCAATGTTTTTGTAAAAAACAAATTGAAAGCAATAAAAAACGGGACCCTCCCACTGTAACATAATATAATAAAAAGGTCCTAAATAGCGTTTTACAGGTAACTACTTAAAAAACCTTTTTCATTAGAAAATATAAAAGAAAATAATGAAACATATATAGAGGAGCATAAGGTAAGGCGCGCACTGCAATGGCAAGCATTAACTTTAGATTACCGAAAATTAACTATTTTGGAGACTAGTGTTACACAATTGACGCCAGACATTTGCCAAATACATTTCCACCGTCACTCTACTTTAATGCTTGCTTCCGTATTTATGTACGCAGATTTTATATATTCCAACACTAGACAGCCACGTCACTCGCCTACTATTACAGTGCGCGTCGCGCCTTACCAAGACAAGGCGCGCATCAAAGTGGCAAGCAATTGATGTAGCAGCGAGGTGGTGAACTAGTGGCGGAAAAGGTCTTTAAAGCCTTTAAAATTGCAGCATTTTGGAGACAAAATGTGCCCAACTGACTCTAACTTCCCAAACATTATTTCACCGCCACTTTAATTTAATGCGCGCTTCTGTACATATTTAGTGTATTCCTTTTACCTTATAGAAGAAATGTCAAAAATGGTTTTTAAACAAAAAAAATGCAAAAAAATTGTAAAAGGAACACTTATAGTGTCGTCCCGGGTGGGTTTGGAGCATCAAAGGAATACAGCAAATAATGTAGGTTTTGAAGATTGCTTTTGACATTGACTTACCACCTCTCCGCCACGTCACTTGCCTACCATTTCAGTGCGCGCCTTGTGGAAGTCTACTTGGGCACAAACTTGTTTTAATAAGCTATTTTTTTGTTATCCTATTTTTATTTTAGGAAAGTACCTAGCCATTTTTATTCTAGTGGCTGATGTGTTCCCATTGTGGCCTAATGAAGCTTCTGTTCAGAACAAAATAAGAAAAAAATAAACAAAATATACTTAAAAAAACATTTTGTATAATGATTAATTCTTTTATCATGTTGAGTAAGGGATTAGATTGAACACCTTAAGTCCTTATTTAAAGACAATGACTTTTTTTTTTTTTTGCACCCTTTCGGGGTCATCCCACCCAGGTCCGACGACCGCCCCCTAGGTGGTGCACTGCAGCCTGAAGGCTTATTGTACCTTGACCCCTACTCCTTCTCATTCACACACCATTCATTCCATAACTTGGATGGTTGTTGCTCGGTCCGCATCCCCGAGCAGAAAACCGTGTGCCGTTGCCCAAAACACCGCCGTTGCCGGACACCCATCCAAATTATGGGCGCGCATTTCACTGCTTAACTCCGGAGATCGACGCTTGCCGATACAACCGAAGCAGCCACAAGCGCGCCGAAGACAATGCCTTAGGTTAATCCTGTTTTTCAAGCGATTTGAATTAAGTTCAGTCCGATCGGAGGATTTATTTGTACGATATTCACGGTTTTGGAAAAGGTTTAAAAAAATAAGAGTTATCTAAAACAGCTGATAATTGTAGAAACAAAATAGTGGAAAATAAAATAGGCTTAAATATTTGCTCAAATATTGTGATGTTGTTTCTTAGTGGTTTGTGTTATTATTTTAACCTTATTTTTTAAAATTAATTTAAAAATACCACAAAAGTAAGGTTAGAAGTTTATTTTTTTGTATATACTTTTCTATGTCAAATTTAAAAGAATTTAAAACCGAATTATCTGCATCCGATAAATCCTACGAAGAAGGGCACAGTATTACGTTCAATGCGATTCGTCCAATTCTATTCGACTTCTTCGATGTACCCTTAGTCTGTGTGTTTTCATTTTATATATGTAGAAAGTTCCACACTCCTGGTTAAATTTTGCGGCATCTATATAGTAAAAGCCCAAACACAATATTGCAAAAATGTAGTTTTCTGCCAGTAAAGCAACAGCAAAGAATGTACGTGAATCATCCAAACCGAAATGTTTTCATGCGGGTATTCACGTTAAACTATCTTTTTTCCTCACATTGCCTATGTGTTAGGTTATTTAGCTGATCCGGTATAAAGGACCCAATTAGGGGTTCTCTTTGTATAAATTTATCGGTGTCATGTTTTAATAAAAAACAATATTTATTTTTCCCCTTTATTTAAACAGGACCGTAATACTTTGTTTTTTTTACAGTACTATTCCATTTTAATTTATTTATTTAAAGGAAATTATCGACCAAAAAATCTAAGTGTCTACGGTTTCAAAGTTATTAAATAAGGCATTCAGTTGAGGCTAACATTTTCTTTTAAACCACGTATTATGTTTAAAAAACAAAATTAAAAAGTTGTTAACTTTTTTAAAATACAATCGCTGATAACTCAAATGTTTTTATTTTTATTTTTTAACACAATCGCTGATAACTCAAATGTCCAATTTGGCGCTTGGTTCCTTTTCAATTAGCATCATCCATATAATTTAATAAAAAAGGTAATTTCTGCCTTATTTAAAATAGGTGTAGTTTGTTATTTAAATGTCAAAAACATTCACATAAAACATAGGCTGAACTTATATAAATAAGGGTTATAAGTTCAATCTGTGAATTCTAATTGGATATTCTTATTTTAATTTATTGTTATTTAGCTGTATAAATTCAGCAATACAACATACAACAACATTTTTTAAACGCCCCAAAAAAACTTTTAAAACCTGTTCTTAGGACGTTTAAGGTACTATAAAAAACATTAAGTAAACGTACAAAAACATACTATGACAACATTTTTAAAACGTCCCAAGAAAACCTAAAAACCTGTTTCTAGAACGTTTTAGGGATATAAAAAACGTTTAGTAAACTTACGAAAAAAAACGTTTTTAAAACGTTGTTTTTGCCAACACAAAACTTTTAAAAACGTTTAAAAACATTCACGAACGTTTATCGTACGTTACCCAAAATATTCTTGAATGTCTTATAAACGTTTATAAAACCAACTTGTGTTATAAGGGTTTATTCCCTGTGGTAGCCGTTTTTGAATCTCTGGGCGTGGCTTATCAAAAACCGACGTGCTACCACGTTATAACTCGTTACCAATTTTTGACGTTTGCCATGGAAGGAGAAGAGTGACTGTAAACAGCATCCAAGCGTTCTTTTATTTTCCTGCACGATATACCTACCTTTCAAAAACAAGAATCAAATTACGGGGCAATATTGCTTTTTTCCATTTTTATAAAAATCCACAAACAAGTCTGTTTTCACTCTCGGTCAAAACAAAAATAAGAGTCTAATTCGACTGAAATAAATATTCTCCTAATTGACTACTGGCCGTTTACGAGAATATTCTAGACAATAGTAGTATACTTTTTTGATAGAGGACCAGTGATCAGACCTTCCTCCTATATTTAAGTATAACACATTAAATAGATATATATTTTTTTACCATGACTAGATATTTAAATTAAAAATAAATACCTAAACTATACGTGTATGTCTATCAAAAAGTAAACACATGAATGTTACGCCCTGTCTGGCTAGTGACTATAAAAATGCGCCCTATTTACGCTCCATTTTTCTGTTATTTGTAAAATGCAGACTATTTTATTTCGACATAATTTAACAAATTAGTTTTGTGACATGAATGGTGATGTTGAGTTTGTATAATTTGTTCTATAATTTTTATATTTGGTAAATAACTATACACACATATAAAGAAAATGATTTTTTTAGTTTAGTCATGTCATGTAAAAGATTTTTTTAAATAATTAAGCTTTTTATATAGTGTGTCAGCGTATTTTGGCGGGATATAAAATTCGCGCTTTATTTATAATTTTACACGAAGACCAGGGAAAAGTTCAAATGAAATTTAGAAACCAAAAAAACTAGTATGACGGTGAAAAAAAAATTAGTTTGTGCATTAGTGCATGGTATATTGTTACTATTTCAACAAAAGTAAATATACAAAAATTGTTTAGAATCAATAATTATTAAAAAAATTGCAAACAAAATGTATTTTTATCCATTCTGCAAAAAAAAGTTAACTCTTATGTATGTTTAATTTACAACAATTTTTAATATTGTAAAATATAATACTTTATATTAACATTTGGGTTTTTGGACCACGCAAAACCATTTGTAGGAGATAAGTTATTTGTTTGAAAATTAGTAATAACAAAAATTCCATATGTCGCCAACTTACATACTTAGGCACACCTAAAGGTTTAAAAAAAGCCATTTTTTTTGCTAACCGAATTCATTTTAGTGGTTCAAACCGTATTAGAAAGTGACAATATAAATACTAGAATCAAGAAAATGTAGGTTTTTAAACCGTTGCGTCACAGCCTAATAAATTTTTAGGGTTATAACTATGATATTTATTTTTAGGGTTAATATGTTTAGTTTACACCCTATATAAACTTTTTTTCACTTGTCTTGTAAAAGTTTACAAGAAATGACCGTTACAACGTTTTAAATAGGTACGATGCATACGCCCGCCCGACAGAGATATATTGTTTTTAAACAATTGTCCGGGATGTATTTAAACCCGGTTAAATACGCGACGTACATGACGTCACCGTTTAGCCAGAAAATGTAAGGTTTCTAAAATGTTTTAAACCGTATTAACAAGAAAAAATGGCCAAAATGACTGTATTTTGGTTATTACCAGAAAAATCTGCTGTATGTACCTTTCGTTTTTCATATCATCTTTTTGTTTTTTTCTTAAGAGCATGGGCCACCTCCTTTTTGAAAATGACGTCTTATTCTTACAAAAAGAAGTTAGAATCACCATTTTTGGTGTATGGGTTGTTTACTTGAATTACTAGAAATGAGAGTTTTAAAAAAGTAAATTTCAAAAAAAAATAATAATAAATAAATTAATCTCAATTTTAAAATTGAAATTAAAATAAATTTATTAATAAAAACTTAAAAATAACCACTTCGCCGCCTTTCTATTTTTATTTTATGATTCTTACCTTTATGTGATAGCTCTAATGGGATTAAGTTGTTTGATATAAATACACAGTTTCATAAAATAAAAAAAGTAATTTTTTCTTGGTATAGGACAAATATTTTCTAACGTATTTTTAAGCTGAACATGAATCTAAAGTTAAAACCAGGCGTTAAGTTGCTGAAAACTGAATTGCTGGTGCAAAGGGGCCATTAGCATTTTTCTTTTAAATGAAAAAATTTAGTACTTATTTTAAAGGCCCTTTGATTTCCTACTCAATGCCACTCTGTTTTTGAAAATGAGCCCGGCCGTTCCAGACTCAGAAACATTTGAAATCTGTCTAAATGTGTAGTTTTATTAATATAGCTTGTAAGTCTGAAACGGCTGGGACCGACTTTCAAAAACAAAGTAGGGTTAAGTAGCGTAATAAACTACCTTTAAAATGAAGTTGTAGATAAAACATTATTAAATTCGAAAAATGCTAGTGCCCCTTTGGCACCATCAATTTGGTGTTTTGCAGCTTGAATCCTAGTTTTGACAGGAAAAATACTAAAGAAAATCTCCGATACCCAGCTCGGACCACTTTTTTATTTTGTGGCCTGTTATTGAACCAGCAGGTACATTTTATTAATATTTTTTTTCAATTAGATATTACCAATACTTTTTTAATTACTGTTAAAGAAAGTATTGTAAATTACTCACAGCTGCAAAACTGGGCTAGATTTGAAGCTGGTAACCCTGTTCTATTTAAGTTTTAACCTGAAGTAAAGTGTTTTTAACACGCTTTTATTAACTTGGGTTGTAACTATCTATCTATCTATCAATCTATCCATCTGGCTGCCTATGTAACGGAATCTTTGAGCCTAATTTTAACCAACTTCCAGCTATTCGATTTCTTTGAAACTTTGCACACGTATT
Organism: Listronotus bonariensis; assembly: GCA_014170235.1. NCBI lineage: Eukaryota > Metazoa > Arthropoda > Insecta > Coleoptera > Curculionidae > Listronotus > Listronotus bonariensis. The sequence continues at coordinate 25,724 of JACEGR010000576.1, forward strand.
AAGGACCCATGACAATGCAATAATCTGCAAACAGTATCCCTTTATCTTTTTTTTTTAATCGCCAGGAAAAAATTCCATTATATTATAAAAACAACACCTAGGATGCCATCTGTTGGAAAAATTTCAAACTTTGCTATTAAATGAGGAAGAAATTTTTTAGTGGATTGCAAAGTGTTGACAACGGTCCAAACATTTCCTGAGTGCCATCTGTTGGCAAAATTTGAAACTTTGCTACTTAATGAAGAAGAAATTTTTTAGTGAGTTAGTAATCTTTTGCAAATTTTAAAATTTGCTACCATTGTCATTTCATAGGGGGCTGGTTATTTTCTTTTGCTGCTTAATTAATTAGTATGTTCTAATTTACTGTTATATTAAGAATTTTGTGCATTATAACGAACTAAAAAATGAAAAATAATTAATAGTTTAAAAACTAAAAACACGCTTTTATATGCAACCGAACTAAAAATTAAAAAATAATTTTTCATTAAAAAAATATTTTCACTTCATAGTAAAAAGCGTGGGTGCATTTTACTATTTTTTCATAACTTTTCCATCATAGATATTGGCAAATATAATAATTATAACATTTAATATATTAAGCACCCCACGCTTTTTACTATGAAGTGAAAATATTTTTTTTAATGAAAAATTATTTTTTAATTTTTAGTTCGGTTGCATATAAAAAGCGTGTTTTTAGTTTTTTAAACTATTAATTATTTTATTTATGTTCCGATTTGGACGTTTTTGAAAAAAATCTTTGTGTTTTACACTGCTTGTGCCTTCTTTCTGTCTTTGGATATTTCTAAATCACACAAGCATTATTGAAACAATTTTGATTTGAAAATATTTTAAGTAATGTTTTATGTATTACTAATGGTAAATCAACAGCAATAAAAACCAAATAAAATACCATTTGCATTTAAAATAACTTTTTTCTTAATCTAATATTTTTAAAAAATTTCCGTGTTTCGTGGGTGAGTTAGAGATATACAGCGAGTCTACTTAAGTTCGCGCCATATGGAAAACTTTTATTATTAATTCACTTAAAAAAGTTCTGCTTGGTCTGAAACTTAAACGCAATCATCAGATATAAAGTTTTTGCAGTTGTATACGAGGAATGTCAAAAAAATACGAATTTTGCTCAAGAGGAAAGTACCTTTAGTTTTTAAAATATCATTTTTTTAAAGAAGACCCCAAATTATTGTTGCCCCCTCTCCTTAATTTAAAAATAGGCAATTTGTGAATATATGTCAGTTTAAATTTTAGAAGCACATTTTAAATTTTTATAATTTTTTTATTCTAAATAAATAATAAATAAATAATAGTTTAAAAAACTAAAAACATGCTTTTATATGCAACCGAACTAAAAATTAGAAAATAATTTTTCATTAAAAAAATATTGTCACTTCATAGTAAAAAGCGTGGGGTGCTTAATATATTAAATGTTATAATTATTATATTTGCCAATATCTATGATGGAAAAGTTATGAAAAAATAGTAAAATGCACCCCACGCTTTTTACTATGAAGTGACAATATTTTTTTAATGAAAAATTATTTTCTAATTTTTAGTTCGGTTGCATATAAAAGCGTGTTTTTTAGTTTTTTTAAACTATTATTTATTTTTCATTTTTTAGTTCGATATGCATTTATGTATGTATAAAGTTTGGAATGTTGCCAACAGATGGCAACCCACTAAAAAAATTTTTCGCCATTTTGTCAAGAGTAGCAAAGTTTTTCAGATGGACTTTCTGAAAATAACCTAATATAAAATTTGAGTAAAATCGATTCAGATCGAACTCTTGAAATGGCCGGTGGTTGGTACCACTGGGACGTACAGGTGACAGATGACACTTGGTGGTATCAAGCAGTGGTTATAATAATATATTGGATTTTTTTCCTGGCGATCCAAACCAGGATAACGGGATACTGTTTGCAGATTATTGCATTGTCATGGGTCCTTAATACGTGTGCAAAGTTTCAAAGAAATCGAATAGCTGGAAGTTGGTTAAAATTAGGCTCAAAGATTCCGTTACATTCATAGATGGATAGATAGATGGATAGATAGATGGATAGATGGATAGATAGTTACAACCTAAGTTAATAAAAGCGTGTTAAAAAGAGAAACTGCTTTAAAAAATGCATTTTGTTCTTATTTTACTTACCTGTGCGTAAACATGGCATTTTTTTGTTCTTGTATTTTGTGTCTAACTTACTTCTATTTTTGTACATTTGCACGATAATTGAAGCAATAATATACAATTTTTTACTATCTAGATACAAATCCGTTTGGGACCTTTTAAAAATTCGTTGCCCTTTCTTGACCACCCCAATAGCAAAAAGCTGAAGTCGCCACTGAAAAAAGTTTAAATAAACTTGTAGTATTCTTTTGACCGTTTTTCCCAGATCCGGGATATCTTTCGAACACATTGGATATACAGGGTGTTCCATTTTGGTTGCAGCATCGGGGTAACTCAGTTATTATTAAAGATAGAACCTTGCGGTTTTCGCAAACCTGAGGTTTTTTTGTGAAACAAAGATGCAATAAACAAAGTCGTCATAGACCTCTTAGTTTCTGAGCTACTACAGGGTGATTTTAAAAACTTTGTATTTTCAGGTTTCCACTCTATCTTAGTTGGCTTAGTTAAACGTATCAAAAAGGCAAAAACTGATTCCCATATATATTTTTTTTGCGTAGAATGCATTGGCATGGTCGGATTTTTTTTAATATTATTGTTTTTGAAATATTGACTAATTTTGGGATTTTATTAGGGGAAACCCTTGTATTCTTGTCAAGAACTTAATTTGCTTTTTACAAGCTTTTTAATTATATAAAACACTAAGGTTTGTGTTTATAAACAACGACAAAATTCCCAATTTCCATATTTCATACCAAAAATTTTGCAGTAGGCCATGCAAAACAAATCAGTTTTTTGTTAACTTTAGTACTATAGTTGTGCTTACGTCACGACTTTTAAAAGTGGATTTTGCTTTTAAAGTTAATAATGTTTTTTTCTTATATAAATCAAGGTTGGTAGCACCTTCTTGAGCAAAAGTTTTTATTAGTAGATGGTAATAATGATTTTTAAAATTTTCCCGTTGCACAAAGACTAAGAGAGCAAAGATGGCATTGTTTATGGCATCTTTTGTTTCACAAAAAGTAGCTCAGGTTCGCGAAAACCACAAGGCTCTATCTCTAATAATAAGTTAGATACCTCGCTGTTGCAACCAAAATAGGACACCTCGTACATTGTATCTACGTAAGTTAAAGTCAAATAAAAACTTTTTATTATTCAATTAGCAATAAAAAGTTATTCCTTATAAAAATGTTCTGCATGGCCCAAAACTATAAGGCAACAATCAGGGCTCTTATTTTCGACTTAAGAAGTAGAAATTTCTGATGGAAGGGGTGTAAAATGTCTCTTTTGTTTGTCTCTTTGTATTACATTTAAAAACACCAGATTGAAAAAAAGCGAATAAACTCTTGGGAGTATTCTATTTTTTTTACTGTCGAAAGTCAGGTCCCAGATATAAAATTGAGTAGTCAAAAATGTAATTTTTGCCTAGGAGTATTTAGGTAGCTTAAGTATTTTTGCCAATGTTAAAAATTGTTAGACAGCAAAAATGTGTATAATAAAAATATCTTTAAAATATGCAATTTTGTTTATATACAATAAAATATTTATATACCGGGTGATGCATCGCTGGGCGGGACATAGGAAATCTCCTGTAATTTTTAATGGGGTCAATTATTGGCTCCCCTAATTATTTTATAGAAAAATTCTATTGAAGTTTATTGAAGAGCATGCAAATCTACGTGCATGGTAAAATCTTTAGATTTTTTCGGTTCACCCGTTTGCTAGTTAGATAATAATATATTTTTAAAAATTGTTACATTATTATCGCCTCATATTTATGAACAACAATAAAAATACCAGTTAGCGTGACATAACGTTGTCATTTTAAAATTTAGTGCTTTATTATTATCAAAAAATTGTACAGTGAAAAGATTAAAGTATTTATACAAACGAATTAAGTTAAGTTAAACTAAACTAGAGTAACAAATTTCAAGAGCTTATGACATTTATAATATTAACATGCTTCAATAAATTATCAATATTATTACAATAATTAATGTTTTGGAAATAAACTTAAGATTTAAGAAAATTATCAAATATTCCTCCATTGACTGCTAGACAATATCCCAGACGTTCATAAAATTGTCTTCTTACATTGGCTAACTGGTAAATGGAAATTTTATTGCATTCTGCAGAAATAGCATTTCCTAACTCATCTAGATTAGAGTAATTTTTATCCTTGTATAGCATGCTTTTAAATGACCCCAGAGGAAGAAGTCATTTGGCGAAATATCAGGAGACCTGGATGGCCAATTTATGGTGTGATGTAGGCCAATAACATTTCCATTAAAATCATGGTGTAAATATCCCGAACAGCGAGGGTATTATGTGCCGGGCAGCCATCCATTTGGTACCAAATTTCCTGATTTTTCCTGGATACTCATTTAAAGCGGGTAAAATTAGTTCTTCGAGTAGTTCCAAATAAAATTCTGCATTCAAATTCTGATTAAGAAAAAATAGTCCAATAATATTTTTTGCTAATAATAAAGCACTAAATTTTCAAAATGACAACGTTATGTCATGCTAACTGGTATTTTTATTGTTGTTCATAAACATGAGGCGATAATAATGTAACAATTTTTAAAAATATATTAGTATCTAACTAGCAAACGGGTTAACCGAAAAATCTTAAGTTTTTACCATGGACGTAGATTTGCATGCTCTTCAATAAACTTACATAAAATTTTCTCTAAAATAATTAGGGAGCCAATAATTGACCCCATTAAAAATTACATGAGATTTCCTATGTCCCGCCAGGCGATGCATCACCCGGTATATATTTTTGTAATACTACATGTGAAATATTTACGCATTGTACATTAGTTTTGTTTTGATAACAGTAAATCTAATAGGTTAATTTAAAATTGCCTTACAAAATTTTTATTTATAAAATGTTTAACCTTAAATTTTTACCATTATCGCAAAACTAAAATAATAAAACGAATTTTTTCTTGTAAACAAATGAAATCATGTATTTAGAAGTGATATTTAATTTCTAACATCTTTACTTTAAGACAATTTTTAATATTATAAAAATACAGATATACTTTATTCTTAAGTAAAAATTACATTTTTTGTTCAACCCCGTAGATTACTGATACAATTTGATATCTGATGGTTGTCGTTTAGGTTTTAAACCATGCGGGGCCACCACCACCAAAAGATTTCTTTTTCTTAAATTAATAATAAAAAAGTTTCCTATATGACACTAACTTACGTAGACACCCTTTATAATATAAATATATAATTAAATATTAAAATTAGTGTACTGAGTTAGCATTACTTTTTAGAAATATTTTAAATTTTGGCTAGGCTGGCAAAAGATAAAATAAAAAAATACTAAAAAAATTAACCAACTTAAAAAAATAAAACTTACTACAAAGTTAAAAATAATACATAAAAAAAGAAAATTCATTGGTTTATGTGGTAATAAAGTATAAAAAGCTTTTGTTCATTTAGTTATTAACATTTAGTAGTTTAGCCCATATGTTATTACCCGATTTAATTTCTTTTTTATTTATTAGCCCCAGAAAATTAAAATAGTTGGTGGTCCAAAGGACTACACTATGGTATCTTTATGTTTTTGGGGTCGCTGAATCTAAATCTGGTATCGGTTTGACCCGTCAAAAGGTCAAATCATTAAAATTCATCGAAAATAGACCACAACGTGGTATCTTTACGTCTTAGGGTTTGCTGTATCCGAATCCGGAATCAGTTTGACCCCATCAGGTCAAGGTCATTTAAGGGTCAAATCATCAAAATTTGTTTAAAATAGACCGCAAACGTGGTACCTTTATATTTTTTCGGTCGCTTAACCAAAAATCCCAAGATATTACGATTTTGGTGCATTTACAATACCTTCTAATAATTTGACCCTAATATGACCTTGATCTCAACCTTTTGATGAATTTTGATTATCTGACCTTGAAAAGACCTTAACCCTGTCCTGATGGGGTCAAACCGACCCCAGATTCGGATTCAGCGACCCCAAAAACATAAAGATACCATGGTCTGGTTTTTCGGACCTTCCACTCTTTTAACTTGTTGGGCTGTGGTTGACCTTTAATCCTGACTTAATAAGGTTTAATCGACCCCAGATTCGAATTCAGCGACCACAAAAACATAAGGTCATTAGTTTTTTTGCTTTTTAATTTATTGTTATTACTATTTAATCGGTACACATACAATAAAAAACACTACCAGTTCCTCTTCCAGAGACTACAGTAAAAAGCACAGGGACGTGTAATGTGATTAGTTTGAATCGTTACAGACGGTCATGCAAAACTGTTACATTGGGGAAGGGGGGTCACGGTTAGTTTTGGTTAGTTAAATCTATTTAAACTATAAAGAAAATAATAAAAAAATATTTTAATCAAATTACAGGTTCCTGTGCTTATACTGAAATCTCCTTTCAGTTCGGTGAAAAGGGTAAATTTTAGCCCAAGTTTGTCGACTCTGAACGCACCCATGCTGTTTGAGCATATACCAGCTAGAGGCAGCTTTGCCGCACGAACAACGTACGGCAGAGAGAAAACAATAGGTCTAGTCCAGTACCTTTCTTTCCTGCGATCCTGACTTGGTATTTTTATAGGAGCACCTCAGAAGTGCAGTCTTTAAAATAAAAAACAAATAATTTTTAAAATCGGCCCACAATTGATGAAGTAATCGCGTAACATACACAAAAAAGCCACAGGTGAATTGATAAACTTTTTCTTTTTTAAAGTCGATGAATAAAAATATTTCATAATTCCCTGTTAACAAATATAAAAAGGCAAACCAGAAAAATCCCCGGCATTAATTAGCCTTTCCTATAAAATTCACCCCTTAATTTGGCAAATTGGGGGAATAAAATCTTATAAATAGCCATTGAAGGCATGGCTGAAGTTTAGTAGTTTTACGCCTGTTGTCGCCAGTTCAATTGCGGTGGCGTTCGCGAGCGAAGCACAAACTTTGTTGTTTTATTTTATGTTTCATGATGTCTCGTAAATAAACAGTTTTATGGATTAGATGAAAAAGTTTTATTTTATTTTGTGATGTAATTTAATTTATGTCTCTTACTGTGGATTATTAATTGGTTAAAGTATTGTTCTTTAGTTTTGTGAGGAAGAAAAATTTTGTTTTAGTGTGTATAAGACTTTTAAAAGGAGCTACGGTGAGTGCAATCCAAAAGATCGGTATACAATTTTTTTTTAATATAATAAACAACTACATATAAAGCATTGACAAATAAACAAGTATTAGATGTGAAAAGAACTTTGAGTAGTAGACAAGTTTTCATAGGTCTCAGGGGCGTCGCCAGCCGATGGCCCAGGGTGGGGCAAGTGGATAAGAAGAATAAGGAAAGTATGAATTGTAGGGGGAATCAAGAGCACATGTAGGTTTTCACTTGTAGTACGAGTTTTACATCTACGGTGTGCGTTGTATAAGTGTTTTAGTAATTATCATCATGAATTCCATTTAAAATTTGCAAAAAGCAAAATGTATAAAGTCGGTTTTGTTGTGCCTGCAGCTTAGTAGCAAGTAAATAGAGAACTAAAAGTCGATGGTTCGGGACCGTTGTCAAAATAAATCAAATAAAAACTAAAAGAAATAATTAATAGTTTAAAAACTAAAAAACACGCTTTTATATGCAACCGAACTAAAAATTAAAAAATAATTTTTCATTAAAAAAATATTTTCACTTCATAGTAAAAAGCGTGGGGTGCTTAATATATTAAATGTTATAATTATTATATTTGCCAATATCTATGATGGGTAAGTTATGAAAAAATAGTAAAATGCACCCCACGCTTTTTACTATGAAGTGAAAATATTTTTTTAATGAAAAATTATTTTTAATTTTTAGTTCGGTTGCATATAAAAGCGTGTTTTTTAGTTTTTTAAACTATTAATTATTTTTCATTTTTTAGTTCGTTATATTGCACAAAATTCTTAATATAACAGTAAATTAGAACATACTATTTAATTAAGCAGCATAAAGAAAATAACCAGCCCCCTATGAAATGACAATGGTAGCAAATTTTAAAATTTGCAAAAGATTGCAACTCACTAAAAAATTTCTTCTTCATTAAGTAGCAAAGTTTCAAATTTTGCCAACAGATGGCAATCCAGGCAATGTTTGGACCGTTGCCAACATTTTGCAATCCACTAAAAAATTTCTTCTTCATTTAATAGCAAAGTTTGAAATTTTTCCAACAGATGGCATCCTAGGTGTTGTTTTTATAATATAATGGAATTTTTTTCCTGGCGATTAAAAAAAAAGATAAAGGGATACTGTTTGCAGATTATTGCATTGTCATGGGTCCTTAATACGTGTGCAAAGTTTCAAAGAAATCGAATAGCTGGAAGTTGGTTAAAATTAGGCTCAAAGATTCCGTTACATAGGCAGCCAGATAGATAGTTACAACCCAAGTTAATAAAAGCGTGTTAAAAATTAAATTAACTATTATTTACGGTCAATTTTTATATTTTTAACCTTTTTAGGAGGTCTGAAAAACATTTTGACATTAAATGTCAAATATGTTTGTTTTATTATTATTTTTTGATAATAGTTAATTTTTATTTTTATTCAATTTATTTTGAGAACGGTGGCAGACTTGCCACCGAAACGTCGATTTTTAGTTCTCCATTTACTTTTTAATTTTTTTGTGGTTTTAATTTATTTTCCGGCGTGTAACCAAATAACTACCATCAATTAAATGAATCCGCCGAACCAATACAGAACATATCTTCAATAAGGCACATAAAAAATAAAATTGACAACTGTTAGCCAGGGACAAAACAATGATTCTCAAATTAAAAATCGCCATCATATAACTGAGCAAAAGAGATAATGTAAATATTTCATTTGATTTAATCTAGCTATTAAAAAAAAAGACAGGAAAAAATATTCTGCACGTCTATGCTCCATAAAGAAGATGCCGGTATAGCACTTTTTTTTGCTGTTTGGATTTCGATTACTATCATATATGAGCTATACCTAAATTGATTGACTTCGCGGCTATATCTATTAAGATTTGAAGATCGTAACTAGTAACCGAATTTTTAACCAACTTCAAAAACGAGGAGGTTCTCAATTCGCCGCGGATGTTTTTTTTGCGATTTTGAAACCGATGCAAAGCCCGATTTATAATAGCTTTTTTCGCGGGTCTAGTAATGAACCGATTCTGAACCAGAACCGAACTGGTTTAGAATTGTTTTAAAGCGCATGTCTAGTTATTTATTAGTTCGGAATTTTTATTTACCGCGAACGATTTTCTATACAGCTCAGGATGTATTCTAACCTAGCCTTTTGGTTAGGATTTTTTATGGTTAAATTGGATACTACACAAAAAAAGTAAATTCAAACAAAAAGGTAAATTGTTATACTGTCGAAAGCCACTCGTGGTCTCTCGGCGGAAGACGAGGGAATCCCTGCCTCCTCTCGTTTTTAACATAAGTATGTGTATTTAACTAAAGATAAAATTCAAACAACAAGAAATGGTAAAATTTTCCAATATTGTCTATATTTTTTATTTAAATCTTTATTTATTTTATTGCATACATACATTCATAAGGAATACAATTAAAAATCCTTTGTTTATATACGCTCAGAATCACAAAAATATAAAAAAATAGTCAACAGGTATATCAACCCGTATAAAAAGTGGCAGAAACAAATAAACTGTAATACAACGGTTTATTTCTGTACCACAAAAACAGAAGACAGCTGACCATGTCGACAATGCGCATGAAATTCCGAACTGAACTTTTTGTTCCAACACAAATCCCAGGACTGCTAATCAGGTTACGAACCGGTAACGAACTGATTCCATTGTAACCCGCGAACACAGAACTGTTACTAAAAATTCAGGATTTTACTAACCGCGAACGCTGCTTTTTCACTGCGCATGCCAATAGTCCCAGAATCGTTCAAAATCAAACCCGCGAACAAAGCTAATATTCGTAAAACAAATAAATTGTCATTTTTGTGAGGAAGATACAAAAGCTAATGTTTAAATTTGATGGAATGGAACTGGTGTTTTCATTCGAGTTTTGTACGTAAGAGAATAATCAATCAAGCAAGCCAAGAAAAAGAATTGAGACTTTGGTTGCTTCACATTGGGCAACTTTTTAGAATCTCTAGGGCCCTTGCCCTCCCCCCGGCGACTCTCTTGATAGGTATGTGTGTAATTGTGTTGTGTATGTCCTAAATTGGTGGTTTATTTTATATAATAATCTAATAACCCTATTTATTAAAAAAAATCACAAATTTAGCAAATTGGCTAAAGCTAAAGCTTTCAGACAAAACTAGTTATAGTTCATTCCATGGTTCGTCACATTTAATACCAAATTTACATTTTGGTATTTCTATTGGTAGATACTATATTATAAGCTGTAATAGTTAGATTTATTTTTTTGCAATTTAAATTAAAGTTCTGATAGAAAAAATAAGTAACCCTTGGCAGAAACTTAATAGACATGACTTTTTTTTCCAAGAGTAAACTACCTTGATTTCTAATTTTAAAGCAAAATATCATTAAGAAAATGTATTTAGAATGGCATTTTAAATAACTCTATTAATGTTACAGGGGCAGCAAAAAGTTTCAAGAAACTAATTTTCGAAGATATTAAAAACTATGTATTTTAAATTTTTATAACAAAATAACCTAAAAACTTTTACAATTCGCTTTTAAACACCTGCTAACTTCAAATGCCTACATAACACAATTTTTCAGCTGGAAATAAATGTGATCAAGGCGTTTTCACCGAATTATAGAGTTCAATAAATTTTTGTATTATTGTTTCTATCGATTACAAACAATATTCTAAATATGGTAATGATATTTTTCTCAAAAGTAAAAAATAAAGGTAGTTTACTCTTGGAGAAAAAAAAGTTTTTTAGGTTTGTGCGAACCCTGTAAAGAAAATTAACATTTTCTCTTTGAAAATCCTATCTCTTTAACTGTTTTTTTTTTAATAAAATTTGTGGTCCATTGGTGGACATTATTTTGGCCTACTCTATTACCCCTATCATTTATGACCTCACCTTTTTAGAAACCTTGTATATATTTTAAATAACCCAAAGAATGTTAAATAAATATAAATAAAAATATACAGGGTGTTTCATAAGAAAAAAATTAAGTTGGGTGAGTTCCTTAAAACTGTCCATCATAGAAAACAACTGATTACACCACAATATCCCACGAACTAACCTACACAATTTACATTTTTATAGTATTTTATAGCTTTAATAGTAATCGAGTTAAAGAAAGTTTAGACAGAATGTCCACGGATGGACTTTACAATAGGACAAATGGACCAAAAATGTAAATGTTCAAAAACGTTGTGTATGGCAACTGCTTTTGCTTCTAGAAAAACGAAAAAAGATTCACATTGAGAAATTTGGTTTGTTTTGTACAGGGGCTCCACAAACTACAAAAATGTAAAAATAGATCAAGACAAAACTACCTTTATTTTTACTAATTTAGCAAAATGTCAAATAAAAAAGGTTTTTAGAATAAAATAAGGATCCGATTTCTGAGATTTCACATAAATATTTTGGTACTTATATTATTTTATCCAACACTTACATATAATATTTACATAATTGATCAGATTTTGAGGATATAAAGTGTACTATAAGTCACTAGTGAGCTAAAGTACCCTTTAGCTCACTAGTGAATTATAGACTTTAGCTCACTAGTGACTTATACTAATTCTTTATTACTTCCAACATTTCACAATTAAAAAATAACATAAAACAACTAATATATTATACTACAATTTATTCGTGTTAGTAGAAGAGCTATGTATGTACGAGCATCAGCAGGGTAGTTTTTCCCATGTATTTCTTATGGGAAAAATTTAAGGTCCGAAAACACAATTTTATCGCCATCTCAACCCCTAAAGCAAAATTAGAATTTTTAATGCCCTAAGTGGTAGATGGGGGTAGTTTTTATAGATAGGGGTAGCACCAGACGTCATCATCTAACCATATTCAGAACGACCTATAAATTAATTTAAAAAGTCTCGCCGGCGCTGGGAGTCGAACCCATAACACCATATTTGTAGATTTATAAAAATTAAATTATTAGCAAAAAGAACAACTAAAATCGGTCTACTAGAAACCAAAATATACGTTAAAAACTGTTAAGGCCCTATTTACACTCAAATAACATAATTATTAAAAATTTTAGTATTAATATTTGTAGATTTATAAAAATTAAATTATTAGCAAAAAGAACAACTAAAATCGGTCTACTAGAAACCAAAATATATGTTAAAAACTGTTAAGGCCCTATTTACACTCAAATAACATAATTATTAAAAATTAGTTTTAATATATTTATTAAAAATAATTGTTTAAAAAAGAATGACTAAAATCAAACCACTAGAAGCCAAGATATACGTTAAAAACTGTTAAGGCCCTATTTACACTCAAAAAACATAATTATTAAAAATTTTAGTATTAATATTTGTAGATTTATAAAAATTAAATTATTAGCAAAAAGAACAACTAAAATCGGTCTACTAGAAACCGAAATATACGTTAAAAACTGTTAAGGCCCTATTTACTCCCAAATAACATGTTTATTTAAAAAATTAGTGTTAATATATTTATTTAAAATAATTGTTTAAAAAAGAATGACTAAAATCATACCACTAGAAGCCAAGATATACGTTAAAAACTGTTAAGGCCCTATTGCGCTTTATGTATGCAGCGTTGCCGCTTCGGTCTGAATTATGCGATTATCAGCAGGTGTTCAACTAAATTCAGCGTAAGGTCTGGCAACTGTGCATTGATTCATTGTTATATGCTAATGCCCTGGTCCCAATTATACCTCGTTTAGCGTTTTAATTATCAGATCCTCCAATGGCCTAGTGGTATATGGCGTTAAGCAGGTTTTTTGAATCTGATTTTTCCTGCAATAAAAATATAAAATAACAACCGCAATATGATCTAATAAATACTAAAAAAAAGGAACTTTACTGTTAAACTCTGAGAAAGCATTTAAAGCGTAAGCGGAAAATGCCTAAAAACATTGAACGCAATAACCGTATCTCCCTGGGCCAACACCAGCCCCCTAACGAGGACCCGTCCAAGTTAGGCCGTCCGTATGATGCAATGGACCACCTGCGCTATATTACGTAGATCTTAATAATGTGTAGATATTGTATTGTAATATATATTGAAAATAATAAACGCTTTGGGGCCTCAATTTTGAGGTATGTCCCAAAATAAATAGAATAGAAATAGGATTCTCACACAGGTGGTCAGGTGTCATGGGTTCGACTCCCAGCGCCGGCGAGACTTTTTAATTAATTTATAGGTCGTTCTGAATATGGTTAGGTGATGACGTCTAGTGCTACCCCTATCTATATAAAATATTTGTAGATTTATAAAAATTAAATTATTAGCAAAAAGAACAACTAAAATCGGTCTACTAGAAACCGAAATATACGTTAAAAACTGTTAAGGCCCTATTTACTCCCAAATAACATGTTTATTTAAAAAATTAGTGTTAATATATTTATTTAAAATAATTGTTTAAAAAAGAATGACTAAAATCATACCACTAGAAGCCAAGATATACGTTAAAAACTGTTAAGGCCCTATTGCGCTTTATGTATGCAGCGTTGCCGCTTCGGTCTGAATTATGCGATTATCAGCAGGTGTTCAACTAAATTCAGCGTTAGGTCTGGCAACTGTGCATTGATTCATTGTTATATGCTAATGCCCTGGTCCCAATTATACCTCGTTTAGCGTTTTAATTATCAGATCCTCCAATGGCCTAGTGGTATATGGCGTTAAGCAGGTTTTTTGAATCTGATTTTTTCCTGCAATAAAAATATAAAATAACAACCGCAATATGATCTAATAAATACTAAAAAAAAGGAACTTTACTGTTAAACTCTGAGAAAGCATTTAAAGCGTAAGCGGAAAATGCCTAAAAACATTGAACGCAATAACCGTATCTCCCTGGGCCAACACCAGCCCCCTAACGAGGACCTGTCCAAGTTAGGCCGTCCGTATGATGCAATGGACCACCTGCGCTATATTACGTAGATCTTAATAATGTGTAGATATTGTATTGTAATATATATTGAAAATAATAAACGCTTTGGGGCCTCAATTTTGAGGTATGTCCCAAAATAAATAGAATAGAAATAGGATTCTCACACAGGTGGTCAGGTGTCATGGGTTCGACTCCCAGCGCCGGCGAGACTTTTTAATTAATTTATAGGTCGTTCTGAATATGGTTAGGTGATGACGTCTAGTGCTACCCCTATCTATAAAAACTACCCCCATCTACCACTTAGGGCATTAAAAATTCTAATTTTGCTTTAGGGGTTGAGATTGCGATAAAATTGTGTTTTCGGACTTTAAATTTCTCCCATAAGAAATACATGGGAAAAACTACCCTTCTGATGCTCGTACATACATAGCTCTTCTACTCGTGTTTATATTAACAGTAATTGTTATATTAGATTTATCTTGGACAACGTTACATTGTGCGGAGTGTTCTTCAGGAAGTCTTTCAGCACTAGTACTTGCCTTGGTGCGCTCTTCACCCTGTATTCGTCTTGCAATCTCAAACTTGTTAGAGATGCAATCTTCTAAATATCCTTCTGCCACGGTAGAAGACTTCCACCCGCCATGGCGTTTAAGGTTGGTGATATCGGCCCCAGCGTTGTCTAGAAGTGTCGCTGAAGAACGCCGCATGCTATGACCACTATATAAGATTTCATCACGTAGTTGCAAATAATGAGCAACTATTCTCGGAATTTTCGAAATTTTATTTATTCCCACGCATTGCCTAGTGCATTTGCCTTTTTGAAAGTTGACAAAAATCTTTTGTGAGGCGTGTTCTCTGGCCTTAGGGACACATATTTTCTAAATAATTCAAGCACATTTACCAAAAATCCTTCTTTTAAAATTGTAAAGCTTCTCGATTTGTTCGTCTTGGTATCAGGTATAGAAACATATATGTACTGGCCTTTATCTACTATATCTTCAATACTTAAGCGAGTTAGTTCGTCACAACGGCATGCACCAGCGATTCCCAATATCAATGCAACCTATAAAAATCCGAACAGATAAATATTTAATACCAGAAACTAAAGTAAATTCATACCTTTGACATTAAGTGCTTGTCGTCAGGTGCCTCAGCCAAAACTCAGTTTAACAGTTAAACTTTTCTTGCGTGACTTATATATAATATAACTCACTTATCTAATAAATAACTATAAATCCTATTTTATACCTTTTTACGTAATTTACCTGGTTTTACATTTTTGTATTTAAATATATTTGACAAACTTTAACATTGACATTTGACATATTGTGTTGTATTGAAACAAGGTAAATTAGGTATAAAAGGTTAAAAAAGGGTTTAAAAAACATGATCCTAGAAACAAAATTTTGTATATTTTATGCAAAATTTCAGATTTGAAATCCTCATTTAATTCTAAAAACCTTTTTTATTTAACATTTTGCTAAATGATTAAAGATAAAGGTAGTTCTGTCCTATGCCATTTTCAGATTTTTATAGTTTTTGGAGCCCCTGTACAAAACAAAACAAATTTCTTAACATAAATCTTGTTTTTTAAAAAGCAAAAACAATTTTCTTAAACATTTAAATTTTTAGTCCATTTGTCCTAAGTCCATCCGGGGACATACTGTATATGGACAAAATCTGGAAATCACCCTGTAACACATGGGCTGACAAGTCCCGAGCCTAACACATTATTTGTGCTAGTTTTATTTTATTTATCTTTTTAACACGCTTTTATTAACTTGGGTTGTAACAATCTATCCATCTGTCTATCTATGTAACGGAATCTTTGAGCCTAATTTTAACCAACTTCCAGCTATTCGATTTCTTTGAAACTTTGCACACGTGTCAAGGACCGATGAAGATGCAATAATTTTAAAAACAGTATCCCGTTATCTCTTTTTGAATCGCCAGGAAAAAAATTCCATTATATTATAAAAACAACACCTAGGATGCCATCTGTTGGCAACATTTCAAACTTTGCTATTAAATGAAGAAGAAATTTTTAGTTTTTACACAATTTGGTTAGTTGCACCATTGGTGTTCAATTTTTATGAACAATAAAAATATAGGGTTAGTTGCACCAGAGTAGCAGAAACTAAAAAATGAAAAATAATTAATAGTTTAAAAAAACTAAAAACACGCTTTTATATGCAACCGAACTAAAAATTAGTAAATAATTTTTCATTAAAAAAAATATTGTCATTTCATAGTAAAAAGCGTGGGGTGATAAATATATTAAATGTTATAATTATTATATTTGCAAATATCTATGATGGAAAAGTTATGAAAAAATAGTAAAATGCACCCCACGCTTTTTACTATGAAATGACAATATTTTTTTTAATGAAAAATTATTTTATAATTTTTAGTTCGGTTGCATATAAAAGCGTGTTTTTTAGTTTTTTTAAACTATTAATTATTTTCATTTAGTTCTAACCTTAAAAAGACAGCAGGTAAAATTTCATTATATTCTATTTATTAGCTTATGCGTTATTGTGCTAAAAGTTACTTTGTCATTTTTACGACAACATATTAATAGTCCAATTAAATAGACCCTGAAATCTCAATTTGGGGGAGTGAATGAATTTTTGACATAAGTTACTTTAAAGTGTCTACAAACAAGAAATATTAAAAAAAATTCAACTCCCAAGAGAAGGGTTGAAAAAAATAAATAAAGTGTTTTCTTGCAATTACTTTAAAACGTTTGGGGCTACAACAAAAATTCTTAACAAAACTTGTAACACTAAAAATAATAAATTAAAATGATCTCTACCATTTTTTCCCCCAGATGACATTAAAGTTGCTAAAACTTAAGGGATGATAATTTCAATTAAAAAAAATTATAACTGTTTAACAAATTCATGAATTTGCATTTATTTTTGACATAATTACCCTACCTATATCAAAAAATTGCAAATACATACATGAATTTGTTAAATACTTATGATACTTTTTTTATAGTTACCCTAACATCACCTGGAGAAAAAATGATGAGAACCATTTCGATGAAAAATTTTTAGCTCATATAATTTTTTAAATTTAAATTATCATCCCTTAAGTTTTATCCACCCTTATGTCATCTAAGGAAAAAATGATTAGGACCATTTCAATGTAGAGGTTTTAGCTCTACAACTTTCGTAAAAAACTTTTTTCTCTATCTTCAACCGTTTTAAAATGATTCCAATTAAACACAATTATTACCTTTTTTAGCCCTTTTCCAGAGGGGTGGAAACAAAATATCTTCTTTAATTCGTTTTTAGACACTCTTAAGTTAATTATGTCAAGAAAAAATGCAAATACATGAAGTTGTTAAATAGTTATGATTTTTTTTAAATTGAAATTATCATCCCTTAAGTTTTAGCAATCCTAATGTCATCTGGGGAAAATAATGAAACCATTTCGATGTAAAATTCTTAGTTCTAAAACTTTTGTTAGGAATTTTTTCTCTAACATCAACCGTTTTAAAGTAATTCCAAGAAAACACCTTTTTTTTCAACCCGTTTTCGGGGGTTAAAACAAAAACTCTTGTATACTTCGTTTATAGATACTTTATAGGTAATTATGACAAAAAAATGCAAATACATGAATTTGTTAAATATGTAGTTATATGTTTTTTAATTAAAATTATCATCCCTTAAGTTTTATCCACCCTTATGTCATCTAAGGAAAAAATGATGAGGAATGTTTCGATGTAGAATTTTTAGCTCTAAAACTTTCGTAAAGAACTTTTTTCTATCTCCAACCGTTTTAAAATAATTCCAATAAAACACAATTATTACCTTTTTTCAGCCCCTTTTCAGAGGGATTGAAACAAAATATCTTCTTTACTTCGTTTTCGGACACTCTAAAGTTAATTATGTCAAAAAGAAATGCAAATACATGAAGTTGTTAAATAGTTTTCATTTTTTAAATTAAAATTATCATCCCTTAAGTTTAAGCCACCCTAATGTCATCTGGAGAAAAAATGATAAGGACCATTTTGATGTAGAATTTTTAGCTCTACAGCTTTTGTAAAAACTTTTTCTCTAACTTTCACCATTTTAAAATAATTCCAAAAAACACATTAATTTTTTTAACCCCTCTCCGGGGGTTAAAACAAAATCTCTTCTACACTTCGTTTGTAGACACTCTAAGGGTAATTATGTCAAAAATAAATGCAAATTCATGAATATGTTAAACAGTTATGATTTTTTTTAAATTAAATTATCATCCCTTAAGTTTTAGCAACCCTAATGTCATCTGGGGAAAAAATGGTAGAGATCATTTTAATTTATTATTTTTAGTGTTACAACTTTTGTTAAGATTTTTTTTGTAGCTCCAACCGTTTTAAAGTAATTGCAAGAAAACACTTTATTTATTTTTTTCAACCCTTCTCCGGGGGTTGAATTTTTTTAATATTTTTTGTTTGTAGACACTTTAAAGTAACTTATGTCCAAAATTCATTCACTCCCCCAAATTGTGATTTCAGGGTCTATTTAATTGGACTATTAAAAACAATTTTAATTTTACACTGCTTTTTGATGGAAATATGATTTTCTGGTTAGGCTCGGGACTTTTTAGCCCATGTTAGCTCCGACATAGATCGCAATAGCGATGAACTGTTTTCACTACAGTTTAAGAAATATCCTTACCACCATAAAATATGAAACAACCTGTATCCGGTAAGATTTAAATTTATTTGGTCTAATTATATCCATTATTTTTACAGCTACTACTAGAAGAAGGTAACACCTAAATATTAATAAAAAATATTTTTTAAGCTTCAAACCATAAACCATTTTTTAAAGGATTATTATACAACATTAAATATTTATGTTTAATTATGTTTTTAAAAATCAAACGAATACCTAACATGTTTTTAACCGCCTGTTTATTAAACCAAAATTGATTTAACACCATTCGTGCCCAAATTATACCAATACAAAATTTAAGAATAACGGAGATTTGTAAAAAGAAAACAATTTAATTACGTGTTGTAATAACAAATTATTATGTAGGTCTTTATTTGAGGCTGTTTTATTGTCGATTTGTTAGCTTGTTTTGTGTTTGGAAAACACAATTTATTGTAATAAAAATATATGACTTGAATAATTTATTTTTCAAACAAGCCTCTATTACCGTAGGTACAATTTATTTAATGCCTTCTAAGTGTGATAAAAAGAAAAAAACATTTTATTTTTGGAGATAATATACAGTGTGTCCCAAAATAGGTGTTATATAAGAAGAAATAATTTAAAAATGTTTAAATACTTGACACGAGGGAACAAATTCAAAAAAATCTTTAGTTGATTTTTCTCTATTAAAGACACCTTCAATCTTGTAGGCGTCACATTTGAAAATGGCCTAAGCTGACATAAATATATTTTATCTATAGCCACGGCAGCTTTAAAAAAATCTTGGATCTCTCTTTTTAGCCAAAAAGCATTTTTTCCCTTCTAATTTGTACACTTTAAATGTCTATCAAATCTAATCCCATTTGGAATAATTTACTCATATCTGGGGCATGGCGTCTCCCACAACCCTTACACATCGTTCCTAAAACCATTCAAAGAAAAGCTGTTTGCCTCATTAAGGATCCTTCAGTTACAGAAAGGCTTTCTTCTTTCGCCCATCGACGGGCTGTGGGTTTTATCGCTTTTTATAGGTACTTTCATGGCTTCTGCTTCAAAGAATTGTCCAGTATAATTCCTACACTAACGTATCCCAACAGAGAAATTCGTTATGCTGCACCTATGCATATCTATACGGTCCAACTGGATAGGCCCCGAACTTTCCACTTTGTTCTTTTATCAGCAGAGTTACTAGAATGTGAACCTGTTGTCTTTTCTCTTCTTTCCTTCTCTCTCAAATATTTTAGTATTTAAATCCCACTGGTATTACTTCATACTTATTTTTGCAATTTTAGATTGTATGTGGGTTTTTTTGATTAAGGCCCTATGAGCCGAACAATAGCAAAAGTTACCCAAAGGATTTCGGCCTAATGACAAAACTACAATAAATTCTTCGAAAATATCAAAGCAATTCAATGTCAGTTTCGGAGAATCATAAATTTTTAAATGTGACTGGATGCCTTGACTGCTTTCACATCCCCTTTAAAAATACAGAAGGAGCAACTGCTGAGCTTTTTCGCAACAGAAAAACAACATTTTCACTTAATGTGCAAGTAGTTGCTGTACCTAACTGACAAATATTCGAAATGGTTACTAGATATCCAGAAAGTTATCAACACAGTAACGTCTTTAATAAAAGCTTTGTTAAAACTAGGTTTTAAAAAGATTGCTTTCTGGGTATCTACTATGTGATGCATGATGCAGAAGATATATTGAAACCCATATAAGGACAAGAAATGTTGTGGAACGTTTTTTTGGGGTTTTAGGATTTTTTCTTGTTTGTCTCGAGGCCTTGCAAATCAGGTCGCTGTTCTTTACAATGTTGTCATTGAACATCGCGAGATTATGGATGAGCAGGATAATTAGTAATTTTACAAATTTCTTTATCTATCATCATTACGGCCTTAGTCGACCAAGTTTTGTAAAAGAGAGTGATGGGCTTCAAAGTGTGTCCATCTAAGAACCAGCTGAAATACGTAAGTAATAAACATTTTTAAATTAAATTATGATGTTTTAGATTGTATTTGATATTACTGTAAGCAATAAAACAAAAACAAAAGAAAATTAAAATTTGTTCTATGAGACTCTTGGAAAACCTGTCACTTGGATAACTAAGTTAAGTACTAAATTATTGTTTTTTAACAATGAAGTTTTGGATAGTATTTGATTTAAAATTTTCGTGAAAAAAAAAACAAAAGAAAACTATGTTATATCAACTAAATGGTTGTCCGTAGGATAATTTAATTGTCTTTGGATTTGGTAATATGGTCTAATGACTGACAAGGTAGTTCGACCTGGTAGTGACCCTGCGTTTTGATTCTGGTGTTATGGACTTTTTTTGGTTTTATTGAAAAACCTGTTTAAAGTGCTCTGCTCATTGCAGGTTACAATTTAGGCGAGTAATTACCTTTTATTTAAAATAAATAAATATAACATGAAATTAAGTTTAAAAAATATAAAAAATACACATTTCTACAAATAACAATAAAAAGAAAATCATTAAAAAAAAATTAATAATCTTGTTTCCTTGAAAAATGGTATTAAGTACATAATAAAATAAACTTGTACCTTGAATCCCACTGCAATTCAACCGACAACAATGGACAGAAAACTGGAGTACACTTCTGCCTTGACTTCACAGGCTATTTATAGAATTTATTGCTTCTAATTTGCCAACTTAAGCTGTTTTTCCAATTTAAAAGTATTCTTGCATGACATTTTTCTTGCTGAAAGTGTTATTTCATGAAATTTTTTATACAGTTTGAAAATTTTTGCTGCAAGTGGTTTTGACAATAAGGTGCACCAATTTACCTAAATTGAAAAATAACCTATTTAATGTTTTTTTATTTTTCAAATATATATATATATATATATATATATATATATATATATATATATATATATATATATATATATATATACGTGAAAACCCCCATTAGGAAGCCCAAAACGCTATATCATACGGGTCATCCGAAGCCCAGACTTGTTTTACGAAGCCCGAATCGGGCTTCGTAAAAACAAGGTGTATATTTACTTATTTGTGATCTAGAGTGACATCTGAAGTTTTTTACAAAAATTTGTAGGGACTCGTATGTTGGTATTTTTTCGCAACTTATACGTCATTAGTTCACCATGTCGTACTATAGGGGGCGCACCAGTTCTCCAGCATATACACTGTAGATATTTTACGGATACTAAGAGCCAGAGACGTTTTATCGCCTCTGAGAAGCCCCCTGATCTGGCAACTATGTTTTTTACCTATTTCTGTTTAAGATAAAGTTTTAAAAATGGGAACCTGAAAAGAAAAGTTTTATTTTTTATACTTGAGTATTGTTTTCTAATAACTTTAAAAAAATAGGTAATAGAATATAGAATTTTGCACCATCAAAAACTAGAGATAGGTAGCTACAGAGTTGGGATAATATAACTTTAGAATAAATGTCAGAATATCGGGGAAGAAATAAAAATACCAAAGTATGAAAAATAATTTATTTATATAAAACATTTGCTAAATAAAAAATAATTGCAGTATTTTAAAATGTTTTGTCAATATTAAAAGAAAACATAACGGCTTTTAAAATAATTGCAAACTTTTAAATGTAACAAAAAGTAGAAAAATAGAATTATAAAAACAAATTTTGTCTTAAAGAACTTTAACAAAATTTAAAAAATATATTGGTATATAAAAAAACTTAGGTCTATCTAAACGAATTGTAGACAAGTGTTTTTATTCCCACCCAATCCTTATTTACTAAATGTTGACCATGAATCTTAAGAAACTGATCGCATTCATGTTTTTTTGGGGTTATTTTGCTCTTTAAGTGATGACAAAAGTAATTTAAAACAAGTTGTTTTTCCTGGGCACTCCATCGAACACGACCAGAGACTTTTTTGACGTCAGGCTTTTTAGAATTTTTATAATTTTCTTTTATACGTGTTTTTTTTCTAGGTTGTTTGTTTTCATCATCTGAAATTATTTTATTTTTCTTTCCTGGTACTTTACTTTCTAATTTCAACTCATTATCAAATACTGTGGTTTCTTTCTCCTCTACAACGTTATTTTTAGCTACTTGTTTGCTAAGAGGTTTTTTGAAATGGTATTACAATCTTTTTCAAAATCATCTAAGTTACCCAATTCTGTAGTTTCCTTATTCTTTGTAACATTATTTTTCGCTACTTGCTTGTTATGAAGCTTTTCTGATAGTCTTTTTATATTAATATCTTCATTTTCATCTTCACTGCTTTCAGAACTGTAATATATGTCTTGAGCCATATCAATAGTGTTTAAATTTTTTTCTTTAAACTCTTTGCCTTTTCCCTTTTCTAGCAAAAGTAAGATTTTGGCCACCTTTGCTGTCTGGTAAACATCTTGAGGCAATCTTAAACAAAATATAATTTATAAGAACCTGACTTTTATACAGCGACAGTGAAAAAATCAATACAGTGAAAACAATCTGCTACAGAAAGGTTTTTACCAAATATTTGATCAACAAGTATTAAATATGGAAATAATAACAGTGTGTCCAAGGATGGACATAGCTAGAACTGATTTTTATTATTATTATTATTATTAAAAAAGGTATTTTAAAAACACTTGCTTTAAAATCGTTTGGAACTACTTCATTAAGAAGCATGAAAAAGTAAATAAAAAGTATTTTTTTCTTATGGCTTATCATTACTGAAGAAAATTAAGTATTAACTGAAAAGAAATTAAATTTATTTATATTATTTTACTTTTCATATGGAGACATTATTGGGTTAAGTTAAAATTTATGTAAGTATAGTACAAAAAGGTATGTATTTACCAGAAAATTGTAATTTTAATTACTTTTCATGCTATTTTAGTAAGTTGTGACAATATTATTTTTTTACTGAGCATTCCTGGACACTGTATAAGTTAACATAATAGAAAAAAGCTTTCACGACTGATGAAATAATTGCTAAATGTTTAATAGGTGACGTTTTGTCAATATCTGCAGTTTTAATTATCTAAGAAAGTAATAAATAAAAGATGAAAAATAGTAAAAATGGCTGTGGTCAAGTATTAAAATCTTTGGACCACAGTCTAACAGCCCCTAAGCACTTATAGCCAAAGTAACATTGTTTTATTTAATTATTTAGTCTCCATTTATTCGTAGCATCAGTAAATAAGTATTTTATGCAAACATTAAAAGAAAAGTTTCCGATAAATTTATCAAAGCTAAATTTTATTTAAATGATAAATATATTAAATTTTTACCTATAAAATTCAGCATGCGTTTTTTTGGTGTGCCCCATAAATGTTGCTATTTGCTCCATTTCTTCCGGCTGCATGCTCATTAGCTGCAAAGTTGTGGCGATATGCTTTCGAAATTTTGTTGAAGTTAATAGCGTGGGTTGTTTTGCTCCACAACTTTTAGCCAAACGTCTGATTATGCTTGTTCCAGCCATCCATCTATCTTGGGATCCAGGATTAGGAAATAAATAAGGATTAGACTGGGGTACTATGGTAGAAGTTTCCCTTACATTAAGTATGCAATTTATATACTTTTGGGTGCACCTAGTAAAAAGAATGGGAACTGGTTTGGAACCTTTTCCACCTGTTACGACTCTTTTGAATTGTTTACATATTATTTTCTCGACAGAGGTCAGTGATTCAGTAAAAGCTTCTTGATTAACGTTGAAATTTTCTTTCTTATATGTTTCAATTTTTAGAAACTGGACATCTCCGACTCTTTTTCGGTTGAACATAATCGTTTCAGCTAATACACACTCAGTTAAAACCTTATACTTTATATCGATATTTAAATTATTCTCTAATGAATCATAAGCATTTTCTGCTTTCTCATATAAATATGTTTGAAAGGTAAGTATATCTTCCGATAGGGGTAACTGTGCTGGATTTTCCCATTTCCTTTCTCTAAGAGTTTTTAATGCTAAGCTTGATATTTCATTACACCAGTGTGACTCTATAAGTTTTTTTAAATCTTTAATTTCAGTTTTCTTTTCATCTCTATTTTCCCAGCTTATTTTAGGAAGTTTCCTTTTTTCAGTAACAAGTTTAAATGCAACATCACATCAAATTTTCAAATTCATACAGATCCGCTTCATTTTTCGTTAAATTAGTAGTTTTATCTACACACTGATCAAAATCAACAGGGGTTAACTCAGTTAAAATATCTCCATTTTTCTCACTGGAAAATTGCAAACCAACAGTAGTAATATTTGAATCGTCTAAACACTCTATTACGGTTTCTGGACTGACTGGTTGAATAGGCTTTAATTCATGAAGTTTCTCTTTACTTTCCTTATTTGCAAATTGAGTCTCATCAAAACATTTTTCTTGACCTTCAGCATTATTTATTTCTGACGCCGCCGCCGAAACAGCAACTTGTTCCGGATGACAATCATGTGTATAAAGGGAGTTCAACAAACACTCTTTTTCACCAGTGGAAATAATTTCTAAAGCCGATGAAGTGGATAAAGTATCATATGACGTGGTGGTTTCATATTCTATTGAATCCATATCAGAATCACTCGGTAAAAGTTTCGCAATCTCAACAACCTCAGAAACAATAGCTATTTTATTTTCAGTCGCAAGTCTAAACATAAATTCATTTCGCTTCATGTTTGTTGGTTATAACAGCCTTACACTATTTATCTACGCTAATATAAACAACGCAAACAATTAAAACTTTGCTTAATATTCGTGGCAACGCTGCTTGGCTTCCTAAAATCTGTGAAAAATATTAATACATACATTTCGGGATGGGTAATAACCGCAATACTTAGAGGGCTTCATTAAAACCGTAAAGTTTGCGTAAATCAGTGGATTGTATATACTTACCCTCCTTACTGCGCGCAGTCGGGCTTCGACATGCCTGCAGTTTGTACTGGGCTTCGTACGGTCCGTGGTACATGTATATATATATATATATATATATATATATACACACAAATTAATTTTTTATCTTTTATTAACACATATTCTTTAACCAACACTCGACGCTCTTCTAGGTTAAGTTTATTGTCTGGTGACATTTTGTTGAGGATGGTATATTAATAATCATTCATATACTTACCATAATTGCAGGGTTGTTGTAAGAAAAATATTGCGTTTTATATTCTTCTTGCATAAAAAAATGCCGCAATTTTTAAACACAGAAAAATGCCCATGCGCAAGTAATCTTTCAAACTGTAAAAACAGCTTTAGGGGTTAAATAATATTTTAAAATTTTATTTATCTTTAATAAGGTATTTAAATCAATTAATAAATTACCTCTGTCGTTAACACTGTTTTAAAATCAGGAAAATTGGTGTATAACCCGTCTAATTAAGGAAACTTTAGGTTTACCTGCTAAGATTAGTGTAAACATTTTCAATTTTGTTGTAATTTATTATTTTATAAGTTAAATAAATGTGTTTCTTTTTAATCTGAATGCCAAAATAATAAAAATTAAGTTTTTATTATCGGCCTATTAAAAATATTTTGACTTATGGAATGGGTGTCCCAACTCTATCTATACACGAAATAACTTCGCCCCTGTACAAGGTACAAAAATAAAAAAAGTCATAAAAACAGTATTTCGTGCACTTTTTGTACAAAAAACACGTATTTTTAAAATACCTTAAAGAGTTATGAGAAAGCGATAAAACAAAACGTTACTAGAGTGCCGAAAGGGCTTGCACTACTGGCATGTTACCTCTTCTACGCGCAAATAAGCATTAAAAAAAAGAGATTAATTGCGTGTGTGAGTTTCCGTTTAAGAGAAATGCCGGTATTCCATATTAGGGACCCTATCCATATTAGGGACCCTATCCATATTGGGGACCCTATTCCATATTTGGTCACTTTCCTCTCATAGGGAAGTTGGCTATGTATTTAGTTTATTTTAGATACATATTTATTTACTTTACCTTAAAATCAGCCATGATTAAAGTATTGCTAACATAAACTAAACTGCCAACATACCTTTAAGTAATTCTTACAATGAAATGTAACTAATTACCTGCTGACTCAGCATACTGCTAATATCTCAGAAACCAGCAACAATTGACGTATGGTGTGTTTTACATTTTTAATGAAGAATTTGAAACAGAGTCAAAATATGTTAATATTTATAGGGTGTTTCATTTAAAAAAACCTACTTGACAATAAAAATTATGTTTTAGAGACACCTTGTATATTAACTAGTACTGTTAATAAAAAGAGTGTAGGTATAATATTGTATCTTGTACAGTGGCAAAGTTATTTTCTGTACAAATATGGTTGGGACACCCATTTAAGTATAAAAATTTATTATATTTACTTTGATATGAAAATTAAAAACCTTTAGATTCCTGGTTATTTCATATTCTTAAACAATAAATATTACCTTTTTGTTTATTTGCTAAGGCGGTTTTTTATTTAAAGATTTATGATAAGCCCTCTTTTAATAACTTTTATTTTAAATAGCATTTAAAAATACTAATAATTATTTGTGTTGCTTTAAAAATAATTTTAAATACGTTTTTTATTTTTTTCAAATTCTCATTTACTTTCATATAAAAATGGTTTCTCGCCCATTTTCTAAAATTTTCTGAGAACTGATTTAACTTTTTTATCCATTATTTTTAACAGTCTTTTCAAAACATCAGTTTAATAGTGTAACAAGTCAAAAAAAAAAAAAAAACAAATTAAAGTTATTGCAGTCTTAACGTTTCTTATTCATCTATTCACCAATTTTAATGTATAAACAATTCGTATTTTTTACAAACTTGATTCATAAAGGCACGATCTGAATATGTAAAAATTTGGAATTTATAAATATATGGTTCTTGTGTGTAATAAATTGGCTTGTTACATTATATAGCCATTTTTAAGTTGTTACACTGTTGAACTGAGGTATCGTTTTATTTTCTGTTTTCTAGATTTTCTCGTTTTTGTGGGTTTTTCTTTTTCTTTTTCTTATTTGTTTCTTTATTGGTTCTCACTATACTCGTCTAATATTCCGACAACTGACGATTTTTTGGTACTCACTTTTTAGATACTTTATTTTTGTAAAATTGTACAATAAACATTTATTTCTCTCTCTCTGTCTCTCTCTCGCTATCTTTTTTCTAGATGTTCTTGTTTTTGTTGTTTTTTTTGTTTCTTGTACTCACTGACGTTTTGTCTTGGCACCCATTTTTGGATATTTTTTTTTAATGTTGTACAACAAAAATTTACTAATTATTTCTCATTTTAGCTGGGAATACTAAGAGTTTCCGGCGGCCACATGATTTACAATTATTAAACAATTTTGGTAAACATATGCACGAGTAATTTGCAAATAACTAAAATTTACCTGTCTGCTAATAACCTACAATAACATTAACATTGAAAGTATTAATATATTACCGGCTTATTTTATATTTTTAATTTACCCTAATTTTTTTCTATTTTTTACAACTACAACTTAAAAAATACTGGATGAAACTTTTAAATTCAACGGGTTGTAGACAGTTATTAGCAATTTAAATTAGGCGCCTCTATCGAATGCTTTTTATACTCTTCTAATACACTATGACATTAATTTGTTTGCCATATTTAGCCTGATGTTGGTACAGTTACTTCTGACAATAAAAAATCACCTAATTTTTGTATAAAAAGTATACGTTTTTGCTATTTTATTAAGGTAGATTAAACGCGTCGAATATCGACGGGTTTAATTTAGTTATAAATAACTAAAAAAAGTAACACAACAACAAAATAATAAAATAAAACACATTAAGCTATCAGCTGAGGCAAATATCCTTAGCAGCCGTATTAATAACCTTTTAAATTATTTCTGTTACGTCAAGCAGTAGTCTACAAATGATATATTAAACACACAATATTCAACGTGCCACATAAGGTTAATATGGCGCGTTTACATTTAACACATTGAACCTATATATTTTGTATCAGCAACGAACCGTGCTCGAATAATGCATATTTGACGTGACATGAGTTGCATGCAATATTTTGGTTACGTCTTGCCGCAGTATTTATGGCTTGTAGGGGGAGAGAAGTAGATATTTTTTTAACGGCACATAATTGTTCGATTATAAAGTCGCAAGAATTGCTAAGCTAACACCAACTTTCTCCTTCTGGACGTCGAATTCCGACGACTCTGGTGGCAGCTACATTTAAGCGCAGAAAACCAGAATAATGCGTTTAAGAGATCTTAGTTAACAAATGAATCATTAAAAGAAAATGTAATCAGGGCCGGTCCGAGTGGTGAGAGGGGTTGCAAATTTTGTTTTCCCTTTTGCGAAAAAACTTACTTTTTACACTAAAATAAAAATTTAAATAGAATCGGGGATTCCCTAACTTTTTAGTGTGCGGCGCACTTACAGGTTTATTATTTTATTGGTTAGGGCGCCCTCACTGTCAGATCATGTATACAGTCGTGTCCTAGAAAATGCTGCATT
Organism: Listronotus bonariensis; assembly: GCA_014170235.1. Classification (NCBI taxonomy): domain Eukaryota; kingdom Metazoa; phylum Arthropoda; class Insecta; order Coleoptera; family Curculionidae; genus Listronotus; species Listronotus bonariensis. The sequence continues at coordinate 54,925 of JACEGR010000576.1, forward strand.
TAAACTACAATGTATAAAGTATGTGCTTTACATCTCGCTTGTTGGGAGCGACGCACCCGAATATACACGTTGTGGCGGCTTTAGGGCGGTGCGGCGCGCTCTTTAAGAACCACTGTTTAACCAATTAGCTACGAGTATATCGAAAACTAGTACCTACATATTATGTTTTTTTAACATTACAATAAACTGAAAAGCACCAGCACCATTGCACTTTAGCTTAAGTAAAGGCGACATTGCCAGAAAAGATTAATGTATTTTTTTTTATGTAAATTTTTATTCCAAAATTTCAAATACCTTTTGAGCTATACCTTGAAGACGAGTAAATCAAAACAAATTTATTTAAAGTTAAGAGATTTGTTTTTTAAAAACTTTATTACGTTAATGCTTTATGTATACAGGGTGCTCCAAACATAAGCGACACTAATCATCTTTATTTTTTTATGGAAATACCTGATTTCGCAATAAATTCTATGTTGCATGTACCAAGCCTATACCTTAAGTCAACATTTGCCAAGAAATTTACCATCGGTTTCTTCCAAAATTTGTGAAGTTAGGTAGGATGGAACAATTAAAAAAAACGCTTAAACACGTCTTTCTTTATTTTTGTACTGCGTTTTTTTATGGTAAATTTATGTATATAGGGTGACCCAAAAATAAGCTTCGCCCATCACCTATATGTTTTTTGTTAATAAAAGCACTTATTTTTTACATAAAATTTTAAATTCTGCTTTGACTTTCAATTACTTTTTATGTACAACGTAAATAAAGATGAATAAAATAAAGAGCAAAAAAATTAAATTAATGGCTTATTTTTGGACACCCTTGGATATACAATTTTATCATAAAGGAAAACCCGCTGTGTATAAATATCGAAGTGACCCACGGCGACCATGACGACCATTTTTCAAAAAAAAACAAATAACATGTAATTTTAAAGAATTTGCTCCAATTTATGTGTATTCATTAATAGTTAATTAATTAATACCTGTTGGGTCATTTTGTCACTTTGTGCATTTTGCAACAACTAAATTCTTGAATTTTAGCGGGTGTTTCAATTTCCATGTCTTCACAAGTTTAAAATAAGTCGATGGTAAATTTCTTCGATCATTCTTAACTTTAAGTATAAAACATGTTACATAAAACATAGTTAAACTTCTAAGCATAATTAAAAAATCTAAGAAAAAAACATGTATGACTTAACCAAAAAACTGCACTAATAAACAAATATTGACGTGTATGACCATTTTGCAACAACTGAATCCTTGAATTTTAGCGGGTGTTTAAATTTCCATGTCTTCACAAGTTTAAAATAAATCAATGGTAAATTTCTTCGATCATTCTTAACTTTAAGCATAAAACATGTTACATAAAACTTAGTTAGACTTTTAAGCATAATTAAAAAATCTAAGGAAAAAAAGGCATATCTGTTAAAAAAATAGTAGAAAGATTTAGCTTATTTTTGGGCCACCCTTTATAGATGAATTTACCAGACAAAAACCGCAACTAAAATTTTAGATCAATGTGTTCAGGTCTTTTTTTCCAAAAAACAAGAAACAACAAAATTAATTTGTTCCAACACACGCGTCCCCACTGTTTATATAAAATGCACTCTAAGCAGAACAAGTTTTTTAGTTTTTCAAAAGCAATAAAGCATTCTTTAGCATCCCGTCTCGAAAAATAGTTTTTTAGCCGACTTAAAAATATGCTTTTTGACCTAAAACGAGCTCCATAACCACCCATTTAAATTATAACATTTATTTACATCATGTAAAATATTATACCTAAAAAGTTAGACATAAAAATAGTTCCTAAGTTGCCCCAAAATAAAGAGATAGGGCTTAGAAAGGGGGCCCTTCAAATTTCTTTTAAATCCGTAACTTTTAAGTGGACCTGTATATTTCAATCAAATTTTAGTATGTCGTATAAGCAATAAAGACTTCAACACACAAATTCTTGCTATAAACTGTATTCGACGGCCTCTAGAAAGACAGACTTTTGACATCTGTCTTTTTTGGTCCTAAACCTAATTTTTTGGATGAACTGAACCATTTTATAAAAAAATCTCTTTATTTATTTCGAAAAAATCAACCGTTTTCGAGAAAACTCAATTTTTAAGCTACAAGGCGATAATAAAAATATTACATTTTCAGGTACTCCTTGTATCTCAGTTAAATCACAACCTATTAACTAAAAAAGTAAAAATTGATTTCTATATAACTTTTTACGTAGAATACAGTAAAGTAAACAGTATTATTTTAAATAATATTGTTTTTAAAATATTGTCCTATGTTGGGTCTTTTTAATGGGCCATATGAATAAAAAGAAGCAACTGCTTTTGCTTATAAGTAAAAGGTATATAAGGATTTACTTTAAACGTATAAATAAAGTCAAGCATTTGCTTACAAGGGCAAGTATTTACTTATAATAGGTTTACATCTGACATTTATTGCATGATAATTAAGTCAAAAAAAAAAATGTAAACAATAGAAAAATTCTATCAGACATAAATTTAGCCAGATTTGTCTGTCTAACATAAATATTATGCAATAAATGTCATATGTAAACCTACCATTATAGAAATTTAATGCTATTGAATAGCAGCATCACTTTTCGTGACTTTTCTTTAAGTAAATACTCGTACTTGTAAGCAAATGCTCGACTTTATTCATACGTTTAAAGTAAATCATCTATACCTTTTACTTATAAGCAAAAGCATTTGCTTTTTTTTTATTTATATGGCCCAATGAAATGAGCTGTGATTACTATGCTAATACCATATAGGACTCTGCATTTGGCTGCCGACTCGACCGCCGACCTGGCAAAAACTGCTCCGTCTGTTATAACCCTAAAGGTGTTGCCGAGTCGGTGGCTGAGGCAGCTCGCCGACTCGTGTGTTTTGCACCGCTTCGTCACCGACTCGACCGTCGACCCGGCAATAATCATTCCGTGTGTTGGTATTAGTACAGTAATCCCGGCTAACCGACTCGTGTGTTTCGAGAAAAAGTTTGGCAATTCCCCATATCAATCCAATAAATATACTCCTACACATATACATGTCATTAAAAAACTGTAGGTAGGTTTCTACCAAATAAAAATTTTGAAAAAGACGCATTTTTATAAGAATAATCCACAACTCCTAAAAAAAATTATATGGGCCATACCTAATAAAAAAGTAATTTTTTGAACAAGAAAAATAAAAAAACCATCCTGCCAATGTTTTAAAATAATTTATTTATGCAGCATAAAGTACGAAATAAAATGAGGCCAGTGATTCTCTTGCCAACACCACTGAAATTAAATTAGAAAAAGCAGAGTAAAATAACTAAACTGCTGCGATAATAAAACTGGGAATATGTAAATAGGATTAGGCTTAAGCAGTTTAAAAAATTAAGGCATACAATAACCTAATATAATATTGTAAAAAGAAAATTACTTTGGTTTAATATTTTTTTGAATAAATCAGAATATTTAATTAACGTTTATGTTCTAATGTAATATACAGGGTGACTCTAAACTTACACGCATTAACTTGAGAAAAAACTGCTAAGGATAAGTTTATAAGATGAGGGAGCTATATCACATAAGTCATGCAACAAAAGTTGCGCCCCGAAGGGCCAGAGAGAGATAATTTTCTTAAGAGACTGAAAGTGGTTACAGTTAAGCAACAACAAAGGATGTATGTGACTAATCCAATCAAAAATGTTTACATGAGGGTATTCACATTTGACTGTTTTTTCCTCCACATGTTAAGTTATTTAGCTGATGCGATACGTAATAACTCACGTATCGAATTACACAAACACTTTTTTAAAAACGGTTGTTAATAAAAGCCGAAAATAATTTGAAAATGTCATCCATTATTTGTTACTTGTCATTGTCAACACCAGCAACGAAATGTTGTAACTTTTTGTTAAGCCGTGTCCTCACTAGGTAAAAGGTTACAGAAACTTGTTGCTCTTTTAAAAGACATGTAAGATAACATTGTTGATAACAGTATTGAGTCGCAAGTGGGGGCGCGGTTTGCTACTCAACACTGTTACCAACAATATTGAGTAATATCATACAAATTTTGATTAAGGATAGAGCCAGGATCAATGTGATGAAAAACAGAAAATAAATCATCTTTTTTATCTACAGAGTTTCTACTTAAGTTCGCACAATATGGAAAACTTTTTTATTATTAATTTTACGAAAAAATTTTTTCTTTATAAAAGTCTAAAACCTGAAATGCAATTATCAAGTAATAATTGTTTGCAGTAGTATACGAGGTATGTCCAAAAATATGAATTGTGCTCAAAAGGAAAGCACCTTTAATTTCTTTTTATTTAAATTTTTTTTTTTAAATTAAATTCAATGTCATTCAAAAATAATAAAACAAAATTTAATTTAACTTTATAATTTAGAGAAAACGCCTTGATCACATTCGTTTCCAGCTGAAAAATCGTGTTGTGTATAAATTTGGGGGAAAGCAGGTTAATAAGAGTTTTTAGGATACTTTATTATAAAAATTTAAAATAATTTATTTTTGACAACACCAAAATCAGTTTCATGAAACTTTTTAATACCCCTGTAAAATTAATAAAGTAATTTGAAATGCTATATTATATAAATTTTCTAAATATTTTGCTTAAAAATAAAAATAAAGCTGGTTTACTTTTGTAGATAATAATGCTTTTTAAGTTTTTTCGTAGCTTGTATACAAAACCAACATTTTCTCTTCATGAATCATAGTTTTGTTAGAAGCAAAAATTTTTTTAGGAATAACTTTTTCTAGATTTTTTTATTTATTTGTCCTCTTGTAAATCCTTTTTGTGGACAGTCTGTATAATATATTGACAATGCATTTCCATTTTTAATTAAATTTGAGACTTGTATTTGAATTTAAATTTTTCTATATAAATATCACATTTTAAAGCAATAATATTAAAAACGCCCATTCCTCATCTTGGTCCTATAATCCTGTCATTATGCTGCATTAAAATTTATATGATACTTTTATTCCTTACACATAATACTAGACTAGAATGGTTAATAACAATTTTCGCCCGGCGGCGGCCATCTTTGTGACGTCCTAGCGTCGTTAAGCTACCGAATTTTAAAAAGTGCCAAACCAAACATTTACTACTACCTTTATGACAAATCTAAATTTGTGGGTTTCACTCACTCCCTAGAGATGATACTGAAACATCCATTTTTGACTATCTGACTCAACGCCTATAATGCGAGATATCGAACTTTTTAAAAATACTGCATATATGTTCTTAAAAGCTCAAGTAAGTTATTTGAAGTAGGTAAAATATATAAAAGTATATAAAAAGTAATTTTTAATAAAATTTTAAGGTAAAATAGTTCAAAAAGAGCCTAAAAAATTAAAATAATAATATACAGTGTCTTTCATAAGAAAAACATAAGTTAAGTAATTTTCTTACATCATAATATTCTACCGAAAAACTACACAATTGGTCTTTTAATTTTTTTTATAACTTTAATAGCAAACCAGTTAAAGAAAGATGTAAAAATAAGCAAAATCTAAAAAAACACCCTGTAGCTTCAAAATGGATTGCAATAGCTATGAACTGTTGTCCCTAAATTTGTTTAAAAAAAATCGATAGTCCTATATTAGATTTTTGATATTCCTTGTACAACTGATTAAGCCTTACCGAAGATATTATTTTACCCTACCACTCAGGGCCGTTCCTATAGGGTGCCGTGCGCCGCGCCGTGGTGCAAAAAAATATTAGCCGCTTCTCCAAGAAAATGTAAACTGAGTTTAAAAAAATTTGTCGATCAAAAAAAAAAAAGGTTCTTTCTATCAAATTTACTCAGTTTTCAAATTCGAAAACTTTATTTCCACTTCATTTCAAAAATTCCGCCTATTATTTTACAATTATCCGCCCCCGCAGCGTTGCGCTCCGGTGCCTTGCACCACTTACGCCACCCGGTAGGCACGGCCCTGCTAACACTTTACTTTGCTTAACTTAAATAAATAAAAAAATTAATATAAACAGAACCTACTTACGTGGACAAGACAATAAATAATTTCTTCTTCAGATTTAATTATATGAATTTTTTGTCATATTTTGCTTATTCTATAATCTGTTTTTTTCCTAAGTTAACTATACTTTTAAGACAGCTTAAAACCCTCTTTTAGGATATCTTAATGTAACAACAAAAACAACACTAAAATATCATAAGAAAAGCACCCTAATTAAATATTGAAAGGTATTTTTCTTTGAAAAACGCTTTATTTTTTAAATATACTTGGCTCCTTATAATTTATTAGTATTAAATTATCTTCTAAATGGGTTTTTTTTAATATCTTTATAAAATGCTTCGTTTACCCTAAAAATCTTGTTAAAACACAGCTGTAAATCAAAGTCAAAGCGAATAACCTAACCCGATCGACAATCAATAAAGCTTTGTTTAAAGCAATTCACCACGAAAGCGAAAATTTTAAATGAGATAAACAGAAAATTTATATTCTTTAGCTAAAAAATTCGCTTATTCTTCTAAATGTTGTTTTATTTTGTTATTACTTCTTTTTGATTTGGTGCTATTAGTGGGGTTCAGTTGCCAATCTTTAAAAAATATTTGTAGAAATTCTTATTGTAAGAAATTACTTTTATTTTAATTGCGTTTGTTTTTGGTTAACTTTAGTATGTTAAAGAATAATATTAAATAGGTAATCAAAATATCCTTATTTCAGAATTCACAACACCCTAAAACAAACTACGTTTTGTTTTACGAGGCTTAAGATATTTTTTTACAAACAAAACCGAAACACTTAACATTTTTAGGTGGATAAAAATAATAACTGCGTTGCTTTTAATAAGCTCTACGGCGAACCGAAGGGTTTGGCATATTTTATTATGTTTCGTATTTTTTAAATTCTTTATTTATTTATTTAATAATCCCAACTAACAACAAAAGTTTATTACAGGGATTGTCTAATAAATATTAAATATTACAAAAATAAACAGTTATAAAATAAATCATACCCTAAACCAGTGGCGGCTCGTGCACTCGCACCTATTTTAGGCAAAATATGTAATGTTTGCATAAATTGTTACGTTGTTTCTCCGCTAACCAGCTGCTTCAGCTTCACAACTTCTCCTCCTAGACCGCGGTAACGTAACAATGTGCTTCCAGTAACTCAAGTCGGCGTGGGGAGGTTCGTTAAAAAACTAACTCCGGATACCTAGGGCGCCACTAACTTAACAATAACAACCGCAAACCTAAGTTAGAAGGTCCTCAGATGTCCCTGAAAGTCTAAGAAGGAATAGCCTTGTGAAGTAAGGAAAACCACAAAATTGAAGCAAGCTCTAAATTTATTTAAAATAGTTTTGTTCTTTCCTTTGTGCTTGTCTTATATTATTAAAAAAAAATTATATTAAAAACAGTTAATCAATTATTAAATTTTTAATTTAATTAATTATGAATTATTAAATATTAAAATCAGTTAATCAAGAATTAGACTAGAAAATTATTATTACTATTTAATCAACAGGACAATAATGTCACCATGCTTTTAAATTATAAAACAGATAAATAAACCTGTTAAGCAGTTTTAAAAAAACAATGTGGTAGCATAAAATTAAATAATTAAAAAAAAAGAACTTAAAAGTAAAAAAAAGATATAAACGTTTATGGAACCCCCTTCTTACCCAACGTGTACACGCAGAGCTCACAACTGGGAAGTAGATAATTGTACGCTCATATAGCCAATAAGCTAGCCATTAACAAGTACCGCTGCGCAACCAAATCGTTAAATAATCAGTAAAACAATGTAAATAAGGTAATGATATTTAAAAAAAAAATCAATGATAATAAAAAGGGTACTAAGGGAACAGGATGCTTATAAAAGTAGAATGAGTAATGTTTTGATCACGATTTAAAAGAGAATTATTAAAAGGAATATTGATTATAGAAAATTAATTCACACCCAAGTCCCTTATTACCATGGTTCGATCTTACTTGAGAAATTTATTTTATCTAGGTTCTATGTAAACACAGCAGGTTGGTACTTCCTTCTTTCTAATGGCTATTGGTCAAGGTGGTGAAATCACACTCCAACGGAAAACGGTTGGGAACAACCAGGGAAATGAACCATAAACTCCAATCAACTTTTCACATTAGCCAGAAAAGTTTCTAAGGTCCTGGATACTCCAAGGATCCAAAAATTTAATGGGTACAAAAAAACCCTAAAGAAAAACCATTCTTTAGTTTAAAATCACAAAAGCTTTATTACACGAGGACTGGCTAACTTGTATTACTATTAATGATATTCGGCTAGACCAAAAATTACAGTTTTACTTTACTAGACTTATAAGAATATTAAAAAAGAACTTTACGATGTATACTGCTAAAACCGTTTATAAAAGTATCAAAATGCCAAACTGACCAGGCATTTTATCCGGGTTATAAGTATTCGATATAGTTTATTATAGGTATCTTATCTCTTTTAAGGAAACACTAAATCTGACTAATAAAAACTGATTTATTTATTCAAACATATACATATTAAAGCGAAAGATAGTATGCAGCTCGGAGAATAATTAGGTCTATATGTTTGAAAGTATGTTGGCTTAAAAAAAAACAGTATTTTGCTCTTTAAAATATAAGTAAGTACCGTACTAAATAATAAAAACGTATAATTTAATTTAAACAAAGAAAAGTTAGCCATAACCTCACTATTAAAGCATGTGCACTGAACTCAAAAAAAAATTATAAAAAGATATGTATAAAATCATCTCCTTACCTATGTGTCCAGGGTTTTTAAGAAATTAATGGTGTTAAACAAGAAATGCCCCCTTCTTCCAACAAGCTCAAAAAACCATACAGTAGTGCCCCAAATCCAATCAATGGCACGTGTTTCTGAATCCAAACAAATTTCTAACTAGACCATTTAGAAATTGTCAAAACCAATCCAAGATTCAGAAATACTTTATAGCGTTTATCTTCCATATAATCCCTTTAAAGGGTTGGTATAAAACCAAGAATTTAAATTGGAGAGAATAAACTTTATACTACACTTTCTTAAAGAGTTGAAAGTAAAAGAGGGCTTTCTTAGAGACGAATTCAGTTTTATTGCCGAAATGTATTTTTTTTCCTCAAACCTACCAAACTTTTAAGGCCCGCCCACATAATCAGGATGCCTGCGAGATGGCAACCTCCATGCGACAATATTAGTATTTATTTGGGGAGAAAAATGAAAAACCAACAACAAGACTACTAAACATGGCATCCCGTACACACTGTAATCAAAACAACATCCCTCATTAACCAAACTTGGCCATAAAACAATGAACATTCAAATTTCATATGACAATATTGTCGTAATTACGCAAGTTACCAAATCTGGCGTGAACTAACCCGAAATTGTTCGTCCTTCGTGTGTTAGACTGAAACGACCTCACATGCCAAAAGGAAAGAAAGAGATGACATATGACCTGACAACTCCGATCACAATTACGAACGGGATCTGGCTAAACGCCAGTGAGAAAAACACGCCATCTGTGAACGAAAATAAGAAATGATCAGCTGATGACAGGTTAGTCGGCCGTATAAACAAAAACGGACCTTTTAAAGCATTAATTAAACAAAGTACCATTTAAAATGTCCAATAAAAGGGAATTAATGGATAAAATATGAATGAACAACACGCCTGATATGCCCACAGTTTGTAAAAGTATAACCTGCAAGTATATACTTCTGTTTTAAGTTAGTTTTTCTCCCCAGGGCATATTGAATTTTAGTCTGGAGTCCCCAAAATACGAGAACTAGAGGGCAAACCAAGTCTTTTCAGGTGTAGAAACAATAAAAGTTTGTATAGCCAAGCCACACGGCCTAAATTCACAGACAGACTAATCTTAAATAATGAGGTGTCGAGACAGGTATTCGAAAATTACCATGCATATACTTTGTAACCGAAGTAAGTACTAGTAAATCACATGTTACATTAATGGATTGAAAATTTAATGTAACATTTCCCCCTTTTCCTGAAAAAATTGACCACCATTGGTCAATTTACAAACCTGCCTTTTCCGGCGAACCAAAAAGAAAAGCAAAAAAAAAGAAAGTTAAAATTGCTCTCAAATTATTAGACAATTTTTCTTAAACCCTGAAACCTAGCCTCACTACGTACTGCTTGTACCTCTACTAACACTATATGCCACGAGGATTATATGATAGATAATGGTCAAAACAGATATAACCAGTTTCTGTCAGAGCCGAGAACGACTTAGGAATCTTTCTGATTTTCCCAATGATCTGAAATGATCACCTTCAGCAAGACTACCTACAACACAATACAAGGCTTAATCAACTCAGACTTTATACATAACATATCTATTATTAGCGCTATTAATCAAATAAAAGGAAAATAAAAGTATTTCAGAGAATATCCCGTGAGCAAAACCTCCCCGGAGACCCCGGAAGGATTGAAGTCGCCCCTCCGGATCGTCAGGATGGTGGATAGTCCTAAGCAAAAGATTGGTGCGATGTTAAACGGAGCTAAACTAAAATTGCGTTGACATCCAACCAGCGTGGAGCAACCTCGTGTTTTAGTCCCACCCTGACAGAACCACAGAGACACCTCCAAAGCTCCCAAAGAAACCGGAAATGCCCTCCCACGGGGTATCACCCGAAAGGTGGAAGGAAAAAGAAAAAAATAACTTTATAAACAAAATAAGCCAAAAGTCCACCAACAATTGGGAGTGAATTATAGTATTCACTCGCACTGAAACATGCATAGCATGGGTAATAAGCAAAAAAAAATCATTAGAGGGTACCCCGAATGGGGTGTTGCCGACGATCTGCCGCAATCTACTAGGCCGAAGAAGACCGAGTCCCAACGCAGTAGCATGGCCCAGCTTGAGTAACGCCACATTAGGGTCGCTACACCAAACCATACCCCCGACGTGTGACCACTTTTTCGGTCTGCTCTCCGAGATATCATGAGATACTCCGGGGAGCGTCAAAAGCGACATCCGGAGGACACACCACACTAAGCCCTTTTAAACAAAAATCAAGAAATTTTTAAACCAACCACAAATTTGTGGCAATAAGAAGAAGTCCTTTATACAATCTCAATACTAAATATCTATGGCAAGTGCATGACAAAATCAAATTCAACTACCAAACTGAGCCCAACAGGAACAACGACAGAAATATCCATATCCAAATAATGTACCAGCCGATGCAACCAACCAAGAGGATTAATTAAAAATTAACCTCCAAAGTCTTCTAGATCTAATAGAATGACAAAACTTTAAGATAGCACTTAGTGGATTTATACCACAACCTAGTCCTCGGTGCAAAGCTATTCTTTCCACCAATGAAGAATACTCCCCTAACATGTTTCGCGCCAAGTTAGAGGCCCACACCTCATTGATCGCCCACCCTGCGGGGCGTTGTAACTCGAAAAATTACAACGACTGGTCTTCAACACACGGCGGTTCTCGCAAATCCTTGATATGCCAAATTCCTTTGGAATTTCCATCTTTGTCCTGCAATTCATATGTCCACGGCGACACTCTCTTTTTGATACTAAACGGTCCAACATACTCAGGAGCCAACTTCTTGGAAAAATATTTGGCGGCGTCCGATAACACATAGTTCTTCTTGTAAACTAACTGGTTTGGAAGATATTCAACATGCCGGCAACGTAGATTGTATCTATCGGCACTCTTTTTGCCTGCAGCCTCCAGCCGAGTCTTGACATCAACAAATACCTTTTTCATAAGCTCAGACCGGATCTGAGGGTTCTTTCCAATTTTACACTCCACGCCTGGAATTTCCTTCTTAATATAATCCTTCCCAGATAGTATCATGTCCCGACCAAATATTACAAAATAGGGGCTGAGCTTCATGGTCTCGTGAGTGGACGTTCTTAAAGCACAAGCAACTTGATCAATGTTTACATCCCAGTCTCGGTGGTTGTCCGAGACATAAATACTTAACATAGTCTTCAAAGTTCTATTCACCCGTTCTGTTGGATTAGCCCGAGGATGGTAGTTTGCGTTGAATCTAATCTTACAATTGTATTTATCGGCCAGTCGAAGAAACGGTCGGCCTCGGAATTGTGGTCCATTGTCACACAGGATGGTACGTGGAACACCAAACATAAGGAAAACAGTATTTTCTATGCGCTGGGCAATTGTCTCTGATGTTGCTTTCCGAAGTGGAATTACGAAGTTAAACTTGCTTAAATAATCAGTCACTACAAGGATAAATGTGTTACCCTTCTTTGATCTTGGTAAAGGGCCTAATAGGTCTGTAGAAATAACTTCCCATGGTTCGTTTGGTTTTGGGTTGGATACCATTTTATCCTTTGGAAGTCCCTGAGGTTTCTTATGCATGATACAGGTCTCACATTGACTGACATAACGAGCCACATCATATCTCATTTTGGGCCAATAAAACCTCTCAGCAAGTCTATTAAATGTCTTGTAGACCCCCATGTGACCAGATGTTGGTGGTTCATGAGCGGACGCCATTAACTCACGCCTTCTTTCCTTGGGTACTACTTCCTTCCAGTTATCCGATTCCGGTCTAAGAAGTGGATAATCGCCTTTCACAAATTTCCATAATTTGCCACTTCCCTCACGCCAAGCAGGAAATTTCAACGGTTTAGATCGTACCCTGCCAAGCATCAGCTTATACCACTTATCCAAGACATCAGGCACAGCAGTATCTAAGGTGTCAAGTTTAGGGACTGCACGGGACAGCATATCCGGCACAACATGTTCTTTGCCTTTCCTGTGAATAATCTTAAAGTCGTACTGCTGGAGTTGTACTTGCCATCTAGCCAATCGACCAGTAGGTTGCTTCATGTTCTGCAGCCATACTAGGGAATAGTGATTCGTTATAACAGAAAAAGGTACCAGATCTAGGTAAGGTCGCAATTTATTTACAGACCAGAGGACCGCAAGACATTCTCTCTCAGTTGTTGAAAAGTTTTGCTCTTGCTTCGTTAAACTACGACTTAAATAGCAAACAACTCTCTCGGTTCCATCTGGATGGGGTTGAGTAAGGACGGCGCCTATACCATAGCCTGAACTGTCACATTGTACCACGAAAGGTAAAGAGTAGTCCGGACACGAAAGTACTGGGGATTGAACTAAACATTCTCTAATCTTCCTAAAAGACAATTCACATTCTTCGGTCCATTCGAACTTCTTAGATTTTCTTAACAAGCTAGTTATCGGTGCAATGACAGTCGAGAAATCTTTTATAAAACGACGATACCAGGAAAACTTTCCCACAATTCTTCTGACCTCCGTCACATTTCGAGGTGCTTGAATCTCCAACATTGCCCTGACTTTACCTGGATCTGTATGTAATCCGTTCTTGTCCACGACGTAGCCCAAATATTTCATCTGAGGTTTGCAAAACTGGCACTTTTCTCGACTAACTGTAAGGTTAGCATCACGCAGCCTCCTAAAAACTTCCTCCAACACTTTTAAATGGGTCTAAAAATCAGGTGTTGCAATAACAATGTCGTCCAAGTACACGAAGACATAGGGTTCTAGATCGGCTCCCAAGACATTATCAATAAGACGTTGCCAAGTAGCTGGGGCATTGTGTAAACCAAAAGGTAATCGATTAAACTGGAAAAGGCCTCTATTTGGTACTGTGAACGCAGTATATGTATAATGTTACTTAATTGGGCTAAGAGTACATTTTTAGATTGCCTAATTAAAGATGTTTAATTAGCCTTTGTTTTAAGGCAAAATACCTTCAAACTAGCTCAATATCAGTCGGGGCACATGGGCCGTGGTTCGTGTAACCTAAACATTCCCTTAACTCTTGTAATCAGTATTCAGAAGTTATTAAATAGATAATAATTTGAAAACCCTTCTATTATAGTTTACCACAAAAAAGGTATTTATTATATGGGCGCCAGCTAAAGTTATAGAATAATGATGGTAAACTATAGAAGGATAGTTCCTCTAGCTAAACTGAAACAAAACAAGCAGGTTCCAACACAAAATAAAAGAGACTAACGTACAAAATATAAGTGTTCTTTATTTAGGATGAATTCTCACTTAAGCTTGATTTAAAAAAATATGGGTGTTATTCAAAAAAAAACATATATAAAAAACTCTAGCGCTTAACGTTTGCAAATGTTAATTACATCGCTATAACAAAGTTTAACCAATTAAAATTAAAAACTCAAGTATCTAAATTGATGTTAATTTACCAGTTTGATTAAGGTGCAATATGTTATTTAAGACAAACCCATAAAAACGGTGTACTTTAAAAGGTTTTATACGTGTAGTTGGTCAACTTATCTGATATCCTTTCTAAAAAGGTCCACTGGGTGTTGTTGTGGGATTCTCGCACTGGTTGTAGGCTGGGGCCTACACTTGGGATTCAGACAAGTGGCATTTGCTGGCAGATCTTACAGAGGAGTCAACTCGTGTGGTGGTTATGGCTTGCCTTACTTCAAAACAGGCACTTAAAATCTGGCTTCCTTAAGCGTAGGAATCAGGTAGAAAATATGTTCTTCTATGTTCCATAGAAGAACGAAGAAGAATGAAAGGAAGAATGAAACGTGGTATGAGAGATGAATCATAGATGAAAGGTGAAAGTAGAAAGTAGAAAGTAGAAAGTAGAAAGTAGAAAGTAGAAACCGGGCTTTCCTAAAACAAAATCAAATAATTATAATTAACTCCGAGACAACGTGTTTTTGAGGTTAAGTTTCGACATTCGAAGAAAAGGGTGAATTATGCAAAAATACTGACATAAAATATAAATATAGAGAAAAACATACCTTTTAGGCTAAGGATGGACAAGGATTCGTGATCTTTAACAGAGATAATTCGGAAATTCTTATAAAATCACAAATTGCCTTCTTATTCGTAGCACCGGTAAGCAGAAAGTGACATTTGAAGTCTCTAAAATGTCCGGCCAAAATCTGTCACTTCGTCAGGCGAATTTTTGCGATTTGACTCTGTGACGTATTCGAAATCTGACGATTACCACAGGCCAAAGATTTAAAGATACATGTGAAATGTCGCTGCTCTCATCAAAACCTTGGACTCGAGAAAGGTTCACACACCACAAAAATATCAACCGATCACAAAAATCTCATTTGTAAAAATGTAACACCAACAGCCGGCGAAGCCTCTAGTAGATACAGGCTCGAAGAACAAAGCCAGGGTAGCGTCCTCTAATAAAACGCTTTTAGGCTCACAGAAGGTTCTAGGCCACTGGAACCTTTTAGCTTGGTTTGCGATAATTAAGTCACTGCGCACTAGACGGCGCTAGGGGTACCAAATAAAACAAAATAATACGCTAGGAAAGCTGTTGTAAATAAATTCGCAAACTGCACTGTTACACTGCCCTCCTCCAAAAAAAATGAAAATTAAAACTTGTTTTAATTTTCCTAACTAAGAAAATTACATGGAACATAATCCATAAGACTAAGAATTCAACTAAATAACTAAATAGCAACATGGTTACGGCGCGCATGCGCTACTGAAACCAGTAACAGTGCCTAACGATATCCAGACGTGGTCAAGACTGAAGGAAAACCGGCGAGGAATGACACCAAGGGCACCTCGGAGTACCTTCCAACGTGGATGTTAAATGGTGGATCTTTGGTATGTCCGGGTGACAATCGCCATCTGCGAAAACACTACGCCATACATTTTACCTAGGGTAAATAAAAATTTAAATAAATCAAATCCCTTGCTGTCATTACCCATTCGGCCCACCAACAGACAAAACCACTACCAAATACGCATGCAGAGGGTCGAAACAAAAATAATTATTTAAAGATTAAGGGGAAAAAAAAATTTTAAGAACGAGAAAAATTTTGGTATGAACCAAGGACTTGACCATAGCCCCGGTGATTTTGTAGCAAATCACCTCGCTAAAACAGGATATACCCGAAGAAAAGTATTTAAATCTAAAGATGGGATACTCCATAATTTATCCTCGTTGTCAACCCTTCGATCAACGATATTGGGGAACCTACTTGACACCAGGCTCACTGGCCTATCATGGTCTTTCACATGACTCAACCAGAGATAACCCGAAATGCGAAGCTTCCAACGCCAACACTCGTTTACTGAAAAACTCGTTGTTCGAAACTCGACAACAACCAGAAAAATAATGGTCCCTTAAGCAAAATTAACAAAACTGGAGCATTGACGGACTCCAAGAGAAAAACACAAAGGCTTAAAAATTGCTCGAAAGCCACAACTGATAATCAACACAAATGCTAGACAGGGGATCTTAAAATGTTTAATAGGTCAAGAACAAAACACCAAAATGTTAGCTAAGTTTGTGCAAAGTAAAAGAAGAACGTTCGGTCAACGGACAAAACTAAACACTGCATCACAAAAACCGGTTGCCAATCACACAAACGTCTAACTTAAAAGAATTTAAAGAGTATGGAATAGTTACAATATTTAAACTGTAGATGTCAATAATTAATTGAAGTTAACTTGAATCAAGATTGTTAAAAAATTTAAAAGGGAGAAAAATGGAAAACTACAAAAGTTGTACGGTTGATTTGACAATTTTTAAAAATATTAGATATTGTTATTTCAAAACTATTAAATGAAAATTAGGTTAAAAAATGACTATGGCATTGAAAAATTACAAAAGGGTTCGTGTGAAAAACAATCGTCAGGCCGTCCTTGTTAGCAACGACGCCACCTGAAAACCGCGCAAAACGGACGTTAGACAACGCTAACGGGCGCATGCGTTTGTTGTATTTGCTCGCCTTTTACGATTAGGACACAACAATCCTCCGAACCTATTCTTAACACCCGGATTCAGACGGGGTAACAACCTACCATCTGGTAGCTTGAAACCAAAGTCTGACATGCCTACTAACCGACCATCTCTAAGTTAAACTCATATGAATCAAGGGACACATAAGGGTGAATGTTATTGAGAAAGATGTTCAAATTTGTCATAGATACTTAAACTTAGATGATAGCGAGCTGCATATCAAACTGAAAATTGATTTTAACTTAAAATTTACTTTTACGCTAAGAAAATTTACAGGTACGCTAAAGAATTTACAGTTACCTAAAAAAATTTACAGGAGCGAAAAAAATGTACAGGTCATGACCCTAAACTATCCTAAATCTTATACCTTATTTAATTTACACCTAACATAAGCTAAATTTACCGAACTAACGTCCTGACTGCTGAGCAAAAATTTTTTATATTTTTAACTCTAGATTTCAGTCATAAGTCAAAACTAACTAAAGTAAAAATACGAACTAGATTCATATAGATATCTATATACAAATTTATACAACAGGCCTCTAATAAAGATCAAATTGTTTTAAACTTGACCAAAAAAACTATATATCGTCAGTTTGCCTAAATGCAAAAAAACGAACGTCATCATAATGACACTTTTTTCCTAAAGAAAAAAAAACAAAATGGCTTGCGATTTGCAAAGCCCCAAAAATGACAAACTTAGCACCTAACAAAGTTGTCCTGACTAAGTAATGTCGCAAAAAAAAATGGACCGTACCAAAAAACGCCTACCACTGGCTAATATCGCAAGAATTAAAGTTTTGTGAACAAAAATAAAAGGTTTATTGAAAAATTAACATAAGATGTTCAAATAAACTAGAGTTACTAAGGGTGAGTTTAAGGCTCTGACAAATTAGAGTTAGACCCAAAGTATGGTTTCAACTTAGAGACATGCCAAACTCCGGCGTCGGTTCCATCCAAGTTGTCTAGTTCATACACCACCTTTGAACGAACTTTTCTAACCTTGCACAAAACAAAGCGATCAGCTAGTTTAGCTGAAAAATCATTAGCCGCGTTAGATAATACAAAATTTCTTTTCCAAACTTTTTCGCCTACTTTATACTCGTGATCATTTCTTCTAAGATTATATTGATGACAGTTTTTCTGATACGCGGTATCAAGTTTTTTTGAACTTCAGGATAAAGTAATGGAAGTTTTTCTAACTCTTTGGTGTACGTAGCGCGATCACAAGAGTTCAAGTCTATATTGCCTGCATCCACCTCATCATAAAAATCACCTGAAACTGGAACTTTTCGTCCGAAAACAATGTAATTGGGACTGAAATTAGTGACTTCTGAGACAGCACTTCTCAGGGCTGAGGCAATTTCTTGTATGTGAAGGTCCCAGTCTTTATGAGAGTCTTTAATATAACAAACGTATGGCTGCGCCAATAGTTCTATTTATTCTTTCAACGGGATTTACTTGAGGGTGGTAACGACAATTAAACCAAACTTTTTAATTTTATATTTGTCAAAAAGGTTCTTGAAAACTCTACCAGTGTGTGCTGGTGCGTTATCAAGAACTAATATACAGGGTACACCATAAGTTAAGAAAATATTTTCCAAAAAATTAGAAATATTTTGTGCAGTCGCCTGCCTTAAAGGTTGTACGATAGTATATTTGGAAAAGTAATCTGCAGCAACAACTAAAAAGGCGTTCTGTCTAGAACTACGTGGGAACGGTCCCATAACGTCTACTGCGAGTAATTCAAAAGGATACTTTTTTCTGTGCGCCCATGAGTCCAAAACGAGAAAAATTAGGCATCTTTTGACTGTGGCACGTATTACATTGACGAACATATTTTAAAACATCTGATCTGACCCGTGGCCAGTAATAGTTTTCTTGTATTCTTTTTAAAGTTTTAAAATATCCTAAATGCGCGCCAGATGACGGACTGTCATGACACGTTGAAAGTATATTTTTTCGCTGAGGTGCTGGAACCACAAGTTTCCACTCGGCGACATTAGTTTTTAAAGGTAATTTACAAGAAGTATGTTTATAAATAAATCCGTCCTTAACGACAAAATGTGGAAAGCTTTCTGGATCTTTCAAAATCTTCTCCCTAAGAGAAACATACCAATCATCCAAGCTATCCAAAGTCACATCAAGAATGTTGACATCAGCTGTCGGCTCTAATCTGGACAAAAAATCTGGCAAAATGTGATCTCTTCCAGGCCTAAATTTTACCTCGAAGTCATACTGTTGTATTGTAGTAAGCCATCTAGCAAGTTTACCCTGAGGGTTCTCAAGTTTACGAAGCCACTGAAGACTAGCGTGGTCAGTTCTTACCTGAAATTTTTGACCTTTGACATAGCAACGAAACTGTTTAAGCCCAAAAAGCAAAGCTAGAAGTTCTCTGTTAGTAGTGGAAAGATTTCTTTCGGTACGAGTAAGACTCCTACTGGCATATGCGACTACCCTTTCTACACCATCTTGTTCTTGCATGAGGACTGCGCCTACGCCGTACGCACTTGCATCACAATCAATACAAAAGGGGAGCGAAAAATCGGGTGATGTAAGAATCGGGGCCGAAACCAGCCGTTCTTTGATTTCCTTAAAAGCAGCTTCTGCCTCATCTGTCCACACGATAGGTTGATTCTTGCCACGACCTTTCAAAAGGTCATTCAACGGAGAAACTAAGGTACTAAAATGGCTAATAAACCTCCTATACCATGAACACATAGAGACAAAACTCTTGACTTGTGTCGTCGTCTTTGGTCTTTGACTTTCAACCATGGCCCTAACCTTGACCGGATCTGTCCTAAGTCCAGAACCATCAACAACAAAACCTAAATATTTCAGGGATTTTCTAAAAAATTGACATTTTTCGAAATTAACAGTTAGGTTAGCATCTAATAGGCGACGATGGACTTCCTTTAAAACTGAAATATGGTCATCGAAACTACTTCCGAGGACTATTAAATCATCTAAGTAACAAAATACTTTTGGCTGCAACTCGGGTCCAAAAATGGAATCCATCAGTCGTTGTTGGTTTTGAGCTGCATTTGTTAATCCAAAAGGAAGAACAGTAAACTGGAACAAACCTCTAGAGCTAACAGAAAAAGCTGTTTTCTCTTTGGAACTTTCAGAAAGCGGAATCTGCCAAAAACTGTGTCTCAAATCGATACTAGAGATATACTTGGCGTCTCTCAGCATGGCGAGAATGTCATCAATGCGGGGCAAAGGATAGCTATCCTTCTTCGTGACCCGGTTGATACCTCTGGAATCCAAAACTAATCGGTAGGAACCATTCTTCTTTGGAGTCATAAGAACTGGGGAATTCCACGGACTGCGAGAAGGTTCAACAACCCCTAACTTAAGCATTTCGTCAAGTTCCTTGTTGAGATGTCCCATCATAAAAGGTGATAAACGATATTGCCTCTTTTTAAAAGGTTTGGCGTCGCCAGTGTCAATATCAACAACTAATTTATCAGTTCGACCTAACCTATCTTCCGAAGATAAATCTCTAAACATGTCGACTACTTGATCAGCACATATCTTTTGTTCATGCGTAAGAGAAACAGACAGACCCACATTGTTATCACTCTGTATATTATTTTCATTAGATAAGACACAAACTGAAAAATTTTTATTTTCACTCAGAATATTCCAAGTATTATTTTTAAAGTTTACATTTAAGGAAAATGATCTGCAGAAATCGCTGCCCAAAATAAGGCCATATTTAAGAGAAGGTACTACTAAAACTTCTAAAATTTTACAGACATTGTCTAAACAGAGCGGTATTTGACAAATTCCAGTATTTACTTGTTGTCGGCCATCAGCCACAGTAACCTTTTTATGTATAGAATAATCTACTGAAATTTTATATTTCTTAAGTAAGTGTAGTCCTGAACTACCAATACAAGTTTGATTAGCACCACTGTCCAACAGTGCAACAACATTTTCATTATACAGGGAGACTGAAATGTATGGTCTGTTGTCTAAAGGTAATTGAACAAAAAGAGGGGCTGACTCACTAAAAAAATTTTTAACTTTATTTTTCCAGGATTCCCAATCCTTTAAATCGGTGACGGGACGCACAGAAAAATTATCATTATTATTTACAGAGAGATTTTTGCCTAAAAATTTAGAATTTACAAATGACCGGCTATAAGTTTTGACTAAAGGAGTTTGTACGCGATCAGATACGACCCCATTACTTAGTTTTTTTATTACACGAACTGCAGTCTTTGACAGTGACGTTTTCTTTGCCACACTTAAAACAAAACTTCTTACGAGGCTCCGGGCAATTTCTGAAAACATGACTACCTTTCTTGCAGTTATAACAAATGGCTGAGACATTATTTCTAGACCTTTCACTATTTTTATTTTTAAAATTACTAGTATTATTAGAGCTTGAGCTAGATGGAGGCTCAGTATCTTTGAATACAAGATCGGTTTCTAAGCAATTGGCTGCACTAGATTGTACGTAACGTGACTTAACTTGTGAAACTTCGTCAATTCTTTTACATAAATCAAGAAGTTCATTTATGCTCTTAATATCCTGTAAAACCAGGGCATTGACATATCTGGGCAGTAAATTCCTTCGAACAATCTTTAACTGCTCTATTTGGTTAGGTGTCACAGATAATCTAGAAAATAAATTTAACATACTTGAAACGTACAAGTTTACTGACTCCGTTTTGCCTTGAAATCTGCCTTTAATTTGGTCTAATAAAATCTCATCATAATCCAGAGGCAGGAAATCTCTTAAAAGTCTAGAGGTAACGTCTTGCCAAGAATTGAAACTATCACGATTCGCTCTAAACCAAGTAAGCGCAGGACCTTCGAATAAATCGATACTACTTTTGAACAGCTGTTCATCAGTGACCGACCTGGCCTTAGACAACTCACTAACGCGTTCTAAAAAGGCTTTAACACTGTCGCCCCCAGAAAAGGAAATGCCCCATTTACACACGGGTATACTAGAAGAAACAGGTACGGAAATCGGTACGACAGTATAAGACGTACTGGCAGCTGCATTACCTAATGGGTTTTGCACTGGTACGGGCACTACATTTGGATTTGTATACCTAGCCCCTGGCTTTAGGTGAGGAGAAACTTTGAATAATAAAATAGTGTTCAATTCAGAACACGTGTTAAGCCAATCGGTTACTAAATCCGCATAACCGTCCGCATCATCAACAGGTACTCTAAATCTCTTAATTCTATAAAAAACCGAAATAAGTCTGGACCTAATGGAACGGCACACGACGTCTGATTCAGTTCCAGTAAAACTTTCAACTAAGGTTTTTAAAGCGGGAAGCGTTATCGAAATAAAATTTGTTTCGTGTAATAAATCAAACTCATCATCCGTTAAAGTATCGAAATTACTATTGTTCCTAACTAAATAACCGGAAAGAATAGTCTTCTTAACCTCTAAGTTATCCTTGGAACGAGTGGACAAGCGAATATTCCGAATTCTGATCTCATAATCAAGCTCAGATTCAGTTAAAAGAACAGGGTCGAGTTCACCCTCAATAGTACACATCATAAAAGGCTAACAAAATCTCTCTATAAGAAAAAGTAAATTAAGAAAAATTTACCAAAAGGGATTCACCAAAAAATTCTAAAAATTTTCCAAGAAGAAATTTAAAAAAAATTATTTTCTTGAACTCAGGTAATCTGTACCTGACTAGATACACCCTGTAAGTTTTTCAAGACTTACAAGTCAATTCGAAAATCATAAGAAAAAAATAAAAAATATACTCATGTGAAACACACGAGTCACTAAAACTTCAAAAAATAAACACCATGTAAACCTACACGAGCAATAAAATAATCAAAACCAGTATGCGTAAAAGGTAAGAAAATATAAGGCAATTATTAGTATTAATCAGCAATAAAATATTTAAAAATTTTTAAACTCAAATAAAAAATTAAATGTCAAGAATAAAATTAGTACACCCCTGTAAAATTAAATCTCAAAAAAATTCAAAAAAATTAAAAAAAAATTTTTAACCGACAATTTATTTTGTGTTGGACAACCTGTATAGTCACTGGCTACAAGAAGTCAAAAAGGAATATTTAATTAAAAAAACTTAAATGTTCAGGCCCCACGTTGGGCGCCACTTTATAATGTTACTTAATTGGGCTAAGAGTACATTTTTAGATTGCCTAATTAAAGATGTTTAATTAGCCTTTGTTTTAAGGCAAAATACCTTCAAACTAGCTCAATATCAGTCGGGGCACATGGGCCGTGGTTCGTGTAACCTAAACATTCCCTTAACTCTTGTAATCAGTATTCAGAAGTTATTAAATAGATAATAATTTGAAAACCCTTCTATTATAGTTTACCACAAAAAAAGGTATTTATTATATGGGCGCCAGCTAAAGTTATAGAATAATGATGGTAAACTATAGAAGGATAGTTCCTCTAGCTAAACTGAAACAAAACAAGCAGGTTCCAACACAAAATAAAAGAGACTAACGTACAAAATATAAGTGTTCTTTATTTAGGATGAATTCTCACTTAAGCTTGATTTAAAAAAAATATGGGTGTTATTCAAAAAAAACATATATAAAAACTCTAGCGCTTAACGTTTGCAAATGTTAATTACATCGCTATAACAAAGTTTAACCAATTAAAATTAAAAAACTCAAGTATCTAAATTGATGTTAATTTACCAGTTTGATTAAGGTGCAATATGTTATTTAAGACAAACCCATAAAAACGGTGTACTTTAAAAGGTTTTATACGTGTAGTTGGTCAACTTATCTGATATCCTTTCTAAAAAGGTCCACTGGGTGTTGTTGTGGGATTCTCGCACTGGTTGTAGGCTGGGGCCTACACTTGGGATTCAGACAAGTGGCATTTGCTGGCAGATCTTACAGAGGAGTCAACTCGTGTGGTGGTTATGGCTTGCCTTACTTCAAAACAGGCACTTAAAATCTGGCTTCCTTAAGCGTAGGAATCAGGTAGAAAATATGTTCTTCTATGTTCCATAGAAGAACGAAGAAGGATGAAAGGAAGAATGAAACGTGGTATGAGAGATGAATCATAGATGAAAGGTGAAAGTAGAAAGTAGAAAGTAGAAAGTAGAAAGTAGAAAGTAGAAACCGGGCTTTCCTAAAACAAAATCAAATAATTATAATTAACTCCGAGACAACGTGTTTTTGAGGTTAAGTTTCGACATTCGAAGAAAAGGGTGAATTATGCAAAAATACTGACATAAAATATAAATATAGAGAAAAACATACCTTTTAGGCTAAGGATGGACAAGGATTCGTGATCTTTAACAGAGATAATTCGGAAATTCTTATAAAATCACAAATTGCCTTCTTATTCGTAGCACCGGTAAGCAGAAAGTGACATTTGAAGTCTCTAAAATGTCCGGCCAAAATCTGTCACTTCGTCAGGCGAATTTTTGCGATCTGACTCTGTGACGTATTCGAAATCTGACGATTACCACAGGCCAAAGATTTAAAGATACATGTGAAATGTCGCTGCTCTCATCAAAACCTTGGACTCGAGAAAGGTTCACACACCACAAAAATATCAACCGATCACAAAAATCTCATTTGTAAAAATGTAACACCAACAGCCGGCGAAGCCTCTAGTAGATACAGGCTCGAAGAACAAAGCCAGGGTAGCGTCCTCTAATAAAACGCTTTTTAGGCTCACAGAAGGTTCTAGGCCACTGGAACCTTTTAGCTTGGTTTGCGATAATTAAGTCACTGCGCACTAGACGGCGCTAGGGGTACCAAATAAAACAAAATAATACGCTAGGAAAGCTGTTGTAAATAAATTCGCAAACTGCACTGTTACATATGGTTTAGAAGATTCTGCCATAGGTATTTGCCAATATGCTGATTTGATGTCCAAGCTGGTAAGATATTTTCCAAACTTAAGTTTGTCTAAAGTGTCACAAATCTGCGGCAATGGATAACTATCACGTTCACTGACGGAATTTAATTTTCTAAAATCGATGCATAATCTCAGCGAACCATCTTTCTTCTTCGCTATTACAATAGGGGATGACCAAGGGCTCTTCGAAGGCTCAATAACTCCAAGTTTTAACATTTCATCCAGCTCCTTGTCTATGTGTTGTTGCATAACAGGTGAAACACGATAATAACGTTGTTTTACTGGTCTTGACTTGGTAACGATGACATGTTCTGCCTTATTTGTACATCCTAGTTCGTCTCCCATAAGCTCGAAATTCCGTTCAACCACTTTCCTAAGTTCTTCCTGCTGTTCAGATGTTAACACATTGTCTGGTGACATATCGATAGAAGCAATTTCGGGAAGGTTAGAAAAACACCATTCATCTTGCCTAAGATCAGGTACGATACCCATAGAACGCCAAAAGTCTGCTCCCAAAATCAAAGTGTGCGGTAGGTCTGGAATAATAATGGTCCTGATGATCCGAACTCTGTCTTTAACTCTCATTGGAACTTCACATACTCCGATGCTTTGACAACGATTTCCATTTGCCACCTTGCATAACGGAGTCTCATTCGTATTTAATTTCAACGATAAAGTTTTCAGCAATTGCCAGCCAGAACCTCCGATAATAGTTCGCGATGCCCCGGAATCCAGAAGTCCAAGAACTTCTTTGCCCAAAATATTTACTCTAAGATACGGCCGCTCATCATTCTGCGCATGCTCCAGCACATAATCGAGGATCGGTCGAATCATTAAGTTTTCTGCGCTCTCTACACAAGGGCGATTGTCTAGGAGCGCCGCTCGGCGTTTCCCGACTTCGAACGACAATTAGGGCATGTCTTTGATGTTACACCCTCCTTCTTGCAACAGTACAAACAGTACTTGGGTCTTGGCAAAGCACATCCAATAGCACGGTGACCAGGCTTCTTGCACCTAAAGCAAATAATTTCTTCTTCCTTTACTTCACGTCTGGGATCACTCAGTCCAATCGTAGAAACTTCTTCCTCCACATATGCCAAATCAGGTTCTAAAACTACTCCACGTCTTGATGGTTGTGCGTAACTCTCCACCGCTTCACCTCGTTCTTCGAGACGTCTACCCAACGTCCTAAGTTGTCCAATAGATGAAATATCCACCAGGGCTAACTGAGTCTGGTAAAATGGAGCCAAATTCTTTAGCAAGATCTTAAGCTTCGCCTCTTCTGAAATAGGGCATGTCAGTCTTTTGAAATAACCCTGCATAATTGCTAGGTAGATACCAATGCTCTCGCCTGCGCCTTGAGTTCGACGACGGATTTCTTCAAAAAGTTTTTCATTATAATCGCACGGCTGGAACTCCTCGCGTAGAAGATCGATAAACTCGTCCCATGTGGTTACTTCACCTCGGTAGGCTAAATAGAATTGATAGGCTTTACCGCTGAACAGGTCAATACCACATTCCAATAAAACGTCCTTGGAGACATGTCTCGCTACACGAAGTTCTTCACATCTTTCCAAAAATGCGCTCAGGGAAAGTCCTTTCTTGTCTCCCGAAAAGTTAAGGTTCCACTTGCTAGGGTGAACTGAACGAGTAGTTGTACCTGTTGCCATAGAAGAATTAACAACTCTGGGCAAAGCTGCATGAAAACTTCCTTCATCACCTGATCCATCATCATCTGAAGATATGTGTGCAGTTCCAGATCCACCGGCTACTGACTCTAACATCGCTAATCCAGGAGGGATAGCCTGCCTTTCTTCGATTCCACTTGAAACATCATCCAATTTCCTTAGTAAGGTCAGTGTCCTGGCCATAAATTCTGATTTAATCTTCTGCTTCTCGCGATCGGATCCTGCATCCATGTAGTCTAGTCTATTCAATATGTGGGATAACTTGCTCTGGTATTTCTTGTAATCACCACTCTTCTTTGTACCAGAAAAAGCTTCGACAGCAGTAACTAGCTCTTTGATCTTCTTCTCTACAGCCTCCGCATCTTCATCGAAAGTGAAGGGATATTCTGGATACTTAACGCTCTCTCCGTTCTTCTCCATCCGCATCGCCAATGTTAACTGATGCCTCATTTCATCGCAGTTACCCTGTGCGATTCCCCGAATAGCGAGTTCATAAGTGAGCTCATCCTGAGCCAATCTATTGGCATGAATCTTGCGTGACATGATGATGATGAGTTAATTAACCAACTAATCACAAACGACAAACACCGTCAAAAAAAATACCCAAGACTGGTTTGTGATTCCCTATAACCCACCAATCACTGTCAAAACCTTAACCTCACTAAGCAATCACTTTCAAACCGCTAACCGAAAAAGAAAAAAATAGACCGACAGGCGCAAAATCAATATAGAAAATGGACCGCAATTACGAAATAAAATTTCAAGGAAATTGCAAAAATAAAAAATAATAACCAAATCCAAAAGTCAATAGTTATAGAAAAATTGCCACTATTATTGTCCTGAACTCCAACTCAACTATGAAAACCTAAAAAACAAATCAAAGAAAAAACCACTGTGTTTTTTTTTGGAAAACTCCAAAAATCAACTTTTTCTTTTAAAAACCACGTTGGGCGTCAAAATGTTACGTTGTTTCTCCGCTAACCAGCTGCTTCAGCTTCACAACTTCTCCTCCTAGACCGCGGTAACGTAACAATGTGCTTCCAGTAACTCAAGTCGGCGTGGGGAGGTTCGTTAAAAAACTAACTCCGGATACCTAGAGCGCCACTAACTTAACAATAACAACCGCAAACCTAAGTTAGAAGGTCCTCAGATGTCCCTGAAAGTCTAAGAAGGAATAGCCTTGTGAAGTAAGGAAAACCACAAAATTGAAGCAAGCTCTAAATTTATTTAAAATAGTTTTGTTCTTTCCTTTGTGCTTGTCTTATATTATTAAAAAAAAATTATATTAAAAACAGTTAATCAATTATTAAATTTTTAATTTAATTAATTATGAATTATTAAATATTAAAATCAGTTAATCAAGAATTAGACTAGAAAATTATTATTACTATTTAATCAACAGGACAATAATGTCACCATGCTTTTAAATTATAAAACAGATAAATAAACCTGTTAAGCAGTTTTAAAAAAACAATGTGGTAGCATAAAATTAAATAATTAAAAAAAGGACCTTAAAAGTAAAAAAAATATATAAACGTTTATGGAACCCCCTTCTTACCCAACGTGTACACGCAGAGCTCACAACTGGGAAGTAGATAATTGTACGCTCATATAGCCAATAAGCTAGCCATTAACAAGTACCGCTGCGCAACCAAATCGTTAAATAATCAGTAAAACAATGTAAATAAGGTAATGATATTTAAAAAAAAATCAATGATAATAAAAAGGGTACTAAGGGAACAGGATGCTTATAAAAGTAGAATGAGTAATGTTTTGATCACGATTTAAAAGAGAATTAATAAAAGGAATATTGATTATAGAAAATTAATTCACACCCAAGTCCCTTATTACCATGGTTCGATCTTACTTGAGAAATTTATTTTATCTAGGTTCTATGTAAACACAGCAGGTTGGTACTTCCTTCTTTCTAATGGCTATTGGTCAAGGTGGTGAAATCACACTCCAACGGAAAACGGTTGGGAACAACCAGGGAAATGAACCATAAACTCCAATCAACTTTTCACATTAGCCAGAAAAGTTTCTAAGGTCCTGGATACTCCAAGGATCCAAAAATTTAATGGGTACAAAAAACCCTAAAGAAAAACCATTCTTTAGTTTAAAATCACAAAAGCTTTATTACACGAGGACTGGCTAACTTGTATTACTATTAATGATATTCGGCTAGACCAAAAATTACAGTTTTACTTTACTAGACTTATAAGAATATTAAAAAAGAACTTTACGATGTATACTGCTAAAACCGTTTATAAAAGTATCAAAATGCCAAACTGACCAGGCATTTTATCCGGGTTATAAGTATTCGATATAGTTTATTATAGGTATCTTATCTCTTTTTAAGGAAACACTAAATCTGACTAATAAAAACTGATTTATTTATTCAAACATATACATATTAAAGCGAAAGATAGTATGCAGCTCGGAGAATAATTAGGTCTATATGTTTGAAAGTATGTTGGCTTAAAAAAAACAGTATTTTGCTCTTTAAAATATAAGTAAGTACCGTACTAAATAATAAAAACGTATAATTTAATTTAAACAAAGAAAAGTTAGCCATAACCTCACTATTAAAGCATGTGCACTGAACTCAAAAAA
This sequence comes from Listronotus bonariensis, assembly GCA_014170235.1. Taxonomy (NCBI): domain Eukaryota; kingdom Metazoa; phylum Arthropoda; class Insecta; order Coleoptera; family Curculionidae; genus Listronotus; species Listronotus bonariensis. The sequence goes on from JACEGR010000576.1 coordinate 83,821, forward strand.
ATTATAAAAAGATATGTATAAAATCATCTCCTTACCTATGTGTCCAGGGTTTTTAAGAAATTAATGGTGTTAAACAAGAAATGCCCCCTTCTTCCAACAAGCTCAAAAAACCATACAGTAGTGCCCCAAATCCAATCAATGGCACGTGTTTCTGAATCCAAACAAATTTCTAACTAGACCATTTAGAAATTGTCAAAACCAATCCAAGATTCAGAAATACTTTATAGCGTTTATCTTCCATATAATCCCTTTAAAGGGTTGGTATAAAACCAAGAATTTAAATTGGAGAGAATAAACTTTACACTACACTTTCTTAAAGAGTTGAAAGTAAAAGAGGGCTTTCTTAGAGACGAATTCAGTTTTATTGCCGAAATGTATTTTTTTTCCTCAAACCTACCAAACTTTTAAGGCCCGCCCACATAATCAGGATGCCTGCGAGATGGCAACCTCCATGCGACAATATTAGTATTTATTTGGGGAGAAAAATGAAAAACCAACAACAAGACTACTAAACATGGCATCCCGTACACACTGTAATCAAAACAACATCCCTCATTAACCAAACTTGGCCATAAAACAATGAACATTCAAATTTCATATGACAATATTGTCGTAATTACGCAAGTTACCAAATCTGGCGTGAACTAACCCGAAATTGTTCGTCCTTCGTGTGTTAGACTGAAACGACCTCACATGCCAAAAGGAAAGAAAGAGATGACATATGACCTGACAACTCCGATCACAATTACGAACGGGATCTGGCTAAACGCCAGTGAGAAAAACACGCCATCTGTGAACGAAAATAAGAAATGATCAGCTGATGACAGGTTAGTCGGCCGTATAAACAAAAACGGACCTTTTAAAGCATTAATTAAACAAAGTACCATTTAAAATGTCCAATAAAAGGGAATTAATGGATAAAATATGAATGAACAACACGCCTGATATGCCCACAGTTTGTAAAAGTATAACCTGCAAGTATATACCTCTGTTTTAAGTTAGTTTTTCTCCCCAGGGCATATTGAATTTTAGTCTGGAGTCCCCAAAATATGAGAACTAGAGGGCAAACCAAGTCTTTTCAGGTGTAGAAACAATAAAAGTTTGTATAGCCAAGCCACACTGCCTAAATTCACAGACAGACTAATCTTAAATAATGAGGTGTCGAGACAGGTATTCGAAAATTACCATGCATATACTTTGTAACCGAAGTAAGTACTAGTAAATCACATGTTACATTAATGGATTGAAAATTTAATGTAACAAAATGCAAACAAAAATTGTGTATTGCCCCATTTTTGGTTAAATTTATGGGAAGGCTGAGCCTCCCTTGCCTCCTCTGACGATCCGCCAGTGACCTAAAGTAATAAAAAGGTAAAAAAACATTTTGTTAAAAAACGGTTTTATTAAATAATTATCTATTTTGGTTTGACATCCCCGCTTCTAATCTTATGTATTTGCTCCTCACAATTAGTGTATTCCTTTTATCTTGTAGAACCGTTCTAAACCGTTCTCTGAACTGTCAATAGTGTCAAGAACGGTTCCACAACATGAAAAAATGTAAAAAATTGTAAAAAGAACACTTATAGTGTCGTTCCGGAGCACACAACATTTTTTATTTTACAATAAAAATGATATTGTTATTCTTTTAATATACAAGGTCTAAAAATAATTATCACTGCTGTGATAGGACTAGTATGCTTCTGGCGAATTATAAAATACTTATGTTTTATAAAGATAATATTTTAAAGAGTCCTGACTAATATTTATCATATTAAAATGAACGCCAAAACGGTAAACTGCCTTCGGCATTCTCTCTTTCCTTGACCGTTTGCTCTGGAGCACCAGTATTTTTCTTTTAACTAATTGTAAAACCTAAATCAAAATTTCTTTTACAAAATTGTGTCATTTTTTTCCTTATGAACCTTCTAGAAAGGCAAGGAATTAACTTTAAACATTTTAAAAGCTAAAATAGTAATTATTGCAAATATTCTTTGCAGGTTTCTTTTGGGGTACAATTACGCCATTTATTTGGTGTAGCCCGATTTATGGTTTTAACTTTTAACTTAATTAAGCGGCCATAAGCAGCCACGTAAAAGACACCTTTGGAAACTTCGCAATAGGCCAGTTTTTCCATGATCCCTACGACTTTTTTTGAGCCAATATTGTTTCTCTCTATGACTATTAAGGATTAGTATTCTTTAGTTTCATATGCTAAAACCTTTTGGACATTCCTATAGTTTTATTATAATTAAAACTAGTTATTCTGACAAAAATACATCTCGTACAAGGTTTTGTCATATTACCAATATAACCAATTAAGTAATTAGAATATTGGGCAGGTAATATATTTTTCTATATTTGGTTTTATATTATCTTAGCACATCTACCTTAAAAGGTTTTGTTAAAATATTGTAAATGAATTTGATATCTTTTAAAGTTTCTTATTATATGTATGTGAAGTTTATTTCAATCTTTTATTTCTTCTTCCAACATCTTAAACTAAGGTCTTCTTTTTCTCAGTTATGGAGATTTAAAAGACTCCCTTTAAACTGAGTGGCGTCCTAAATGTATAAGTACTCCTTACATATCCCATAGCCTACCTACGCGACGGAGAGCTGCCGTACGCACGTGGTTATTTTTTTTTATAAAAAGTGCACTGCAAACAATTCAAGATATTTTTTAAATAAGGTATATGTTTTTTGTAACAAAAAGATGAGGGAATCAAACTGTCAAAGCAAAATGTCAAATTTGTTACATGTGTCAAAAATGCATACAAAAACTGAAAAAAAATGTGTTCTACTCTGTATAATACCGGCTTACTGAAAATCTGTTTACCTATAGAAAGAAGCATTACTGTAGGGTTATTTAAAAAATATCATTGGTACCATGGCAAAAGTTTTAAAGTTATAATTTAAAAAAGTTTTCGTTATTCCAATTTTCACTATCTCCCTAACCAAGCGCGATAGGATTTTTTTTATATGAAGTACAAACATTATTTTGGCTCACTTTATAACCCCTATTATTTATAACCTCAATTTTCCAGACACCCTGTATTTAAAATAAAACTAAGAAAAACACGGAAAACGGGCGTAACATACCGGATGTGTGGAATTTTCTGTTCGAAATTTTTGGTTTGGAGAATTGAACTTCATTGAGTACCAAATAATGTGATTTATTTTATTCTACACGAACAAGATTTTAGTATTTGATTCAAATATTCAACAAAAATAAACCCATAAATAGCTAAGTCACTTAAGCAAAAATAATGGGTCAACCTGGGAATGAAACATAATAAGATATTTCATCTCGAAATGAAAGATAATGAGCTGGAAATTTGTCTACAACTTCCTTTTGGCGTTTCTTAAGTCTTATAAAATCTCATGTCTGCTTAAAGGTCAAATGCCATAAAAATCTGTTTTTTGCGATTATTTTAGTTTTTATTATTCTTATATTGTTAACACTTTTAATTAAAATTGTATAGTATAAAATTATCAAATACTTTTGTTTTAAACATTTTTTATGCACTTAGTCGTTTTTAAAATAGAGCAAGTAATATAAATTATAATACAAAATCAATAGTAAATATCGGCGAATAATACCTTGTGTAAAGTAAGTATATCTTGTCATATCTGCAAATAAAAAGTTTTAGGAAAAAAATTGTTAATCATAGTACGCCGTCCAGAATTTATATTTACTTGGTTTTTGCGGCTACGAAAAAAAATCTTTTTTAAATTTAGGATACAATAACCTAACTAACAATTAGTATGTATAACAATAAAGCCAGCATAAAAATTTAATATAAACAACAAAAAATAAAAAGTTCAAATACGACATATTGTCGAGTGTAGGCCAGTATATATTTCTTACAATCCACATATTATTCCGTCCCTTCTTGCTCCTCTTTTATTTCTTGTTCTTCATTCTCGACTCTGTTTCGAATTCAAAATCATCATTCCATCCCTTACAATTATGGTTTTCACGTCTTCCACAACGTCTTGGTGAAATTCACTCTCTTCTTCAGGGTTGCTTTGCATTGAGGCAAGCTTGTACATTGCACTAAGAATGGGCTAATGTGCATTGCAAACCACATTTTCTTCACCCGCAGCATGAACCATATCCACTCTTTCAATTACAAAAAAATAGAATTGAGTGACTTATTTTGAGTGGTGGACATATTCGTTTTTGGCTCTAAAAATTTATTTTGCAGCACCCAACCACATTTCTGGGGTTCCAAGTCATGTCCAAACCATTTGTTAATTTGTTAATATACACGGTTAACATGCTGATGGGCTGCTGCACTTGTCGGTAGAAGATTAGATACCTGGACAGGTTTGTAAAGATTTATAAATTTAACAAACTAAATAGATCCCAGATGATCAATGTTGTGTTAAGATTTAAAAGCATGGTGTATTACAGGTAAAATTTGTACCTAGTTGCTGTTCAATACAAAGCAGTGACTTTGAAATTTAACCTAGTTGGTCAAAATTGACAAGATTTTGTAGTAATTGAACAAGCGTTTTTTTACAGGCCTAATGTTGTATTACAGCCACTTTAAGCATATTAATATAAAATATTTTTTTTTAAGTTTTTCAAAACTTTTCTTATATTTGTGTTTTGGCATTGAAAATTTTTTACTGGATGTAATTGAAAGCGTCTATTTAAAATAACAAACAAATAGCACACATTTAATTCTGCATATTCAACATTTCCATGTCATATCATTCTGTTTAGGTCAACAGTCATATTTATTACTCCCGCAATTTTGATAAGTATTAGTATAATTTTTAAAATGGTTTTATGCTAGAAAATGGGACCAAAATACATGTACTAAGAATGTCGTTTGTTGTTTTCTTGTAGAAGTATGTTCTACTGTTAATGTTTATAGTACCATAATCAAAAAACAAAAAAAAAAAAAAGGAACGTAATACACCAAACCCATACACTTTATGTGACGCCCCTTAAAAATTTGGGGTATTTTAAAAATTAGGTATGATTTTATAGGTATACCGGATTTTTCTCACAGGTGGTTTTGTCCTCTTCCTTATTTATATTTTAAGATAAAAAAAGTTGGTACCTATATGAATATTTAACATAATTATGCATTTGTTGATATATTCGGTTATTCTCTTATTTTTGGTGTAACCCAAAATAAGTGCTACTTTTAAATTTTAAATGGTTTCATCTAAAACATTATACAAATTCTGATATAAGGCACTATTGTTTATTTACATAATTTATTTAAAATTAATTTAACAAACTAATTTAACGTTTTAAATTGTCAAAGTAGTTATCATTGTAAAATTAAACAATTTTAGGTTTATTTAATATTTTTAAAAATGGTCATATTATTGCCTAAGTTACAATAAATATAATTATTTTTTACCGCTATTTAAAAGTTATGAATTTTAAGATTAGACCATTTTTTTAAATTCCGTTCGCCGTCTTAGAATAAAAAAATTATTACAAGTAATAAACTACTAAGTAGTATGCCAAGTAAGTCGCATCAAGAAGTGCTATAACTTCATAATTAGATTCTTAAAAGAAAACTTATGATGTCTAGACTAATTTTAAAATCTTTGTTTAAGTATGCGATTGAATCTAATTTAAATTTTTAAAGAATTTTTAAAGAACAAATAATTAAAAGATATAAGATTCTTTAAATTAAAATTAATAAGAATCTCCTTAAGTCAATGACGTCTATCATTTTTTAGGTTTTAATATTAACAAATAATGTAGTTACCATCTAGACTAATATAAAAATCGGTTGTCTGCAAAGTCGGTTTACTGACGATAGTTGAACGTGACAACGTCAACGTCAAACGCCGCATAAGTCATGTTTTTTTGTGCGTGCAGCCGGCTCCATCGAATTATAAGACGTTATCACGTCAAAAAACAATAATATAGGTGCAACAGTTACCCATTTTAGAAAGTTACTTATTTGGATGCTTTTGATATATACAGTGTGTCTATATAAGTTGGCGTCATATAAAAAACTTTTTATTATTAATTTGACAAAAAAAAAAAATGTTATTTCTTAAAAAAGTTTTGCATAATCTGAAACCTAAAAAGCAATTTTGAGTTATTAAATTGTATCAGTCATCTACGAGGTTTGACCAAATATGTAATTTTTGTTTAAAAGTAAAGTACCTGTATTATTGCTAATATAAAAAATTGGTATAAAAAAATGTTTAGAATAAAAAACTACTTTTACATATGCAATTTGATTTATTTACTTAAAAAACAATATTGTTTTTTTTCTGCGAAAATGCTGAAATTTAGGTTTGTACATTAGAGCAAAACATTTTATGAATATAAATATTATAGAACAACTTTTTAAATTAAGTGTAATTAAAACAAGAAAAATGTGCAATGCACTAATGTTAAAACCTAAATTTTATTAATTTTAACACAAAAAAATGTTTTTTTGAAAATATACAAGATTTCATATTTAAAAGCAATTTTTCATTCCAAACATCTTTTCTTTTTAACAATTTTTTTAATATTAGTAAAAATACAGCTACTTTACTTTTAAGTAAAATTACATTTTTGGCCAAACCTTATAAATGACTGACAAAATTTTATATCTGATGATTGTATTTTAGGTTCTGTACAATGCAAAAAGTTTTATAAAAAATAGGTTATTTTCGTAAGATTAATAATAAAAAGTTTCCCATATGACGACACTTACGTAGACACACTGTATATAATAATACAAAAACCCAATATAAATGAAACAGGGTATTATATTTACATATTTTATTAATTAAAAATACAGTTTTATTTATTGCATATTCCATTAAATTAATATTTGTTTGTTTTTCATATTTTTGAGATAGTTCATTAGGTAACTTATATTCTTTTATTATTTTACTAATATAAATGTTCTTTAAAAAAAATGGCAGATTTTACATCGGAAAATATAAAGAAAAGTTCATATTAACATGGATCCGCAATTTTTCGTTCTCAAAATACGTTTAAAAAAAACAAAAAAAAAAAAACCGAAAACACTGATTTTAATAAAAATTGTTTGGCTGGATATAAACCTTATTTAAATAAGTATTTATAAAAAGGATAAAACCGACTGTACCTAAAAAAGTTCCCGCAACGCTTGTTTTATGGTCTACAGATATATAATTATTAGGTAAATTTTATTTTTTTCTCCTAAACTAAAAAAAACTAAAAACATAAAAGCTCTATTTTTATTTGCTTAATCTAAAAAACCATATTTTGTCAAAAATTTTCCTTCAGTTGCTTTTTGAGACGCCATTGGATCTATATGTAAATGTTAATTTAAGTTATTGATAAATTATATACTCCCCTTATACCATAAATAATATTGCCAAATTTAAACAAAACTTCTAAAAGTATAAATTATGTAAAAAACATGGATCCGCAATTTTTCGTTCTCAAAATACGTTTAAAAAAAAAACGAAAAGACTGATTTTAATAAAAATTGTTTGGCTGGATATAAACCTTATTTAAATAAGTATTTATAGAAGGGATAAAACCGACTTTACCTAAAAAAAAGTTCCCGCAACGCTTGTTTTATGGTCTAAAGATATATAATTATTAGGTAATTTTTTTCTCCTAAACTAAAAAAAACTAAAAAACATAAAGCTGTATTTTTATTTGCTTAATCTAAAAAACCATATTTTGTCAAAAATTTTCCTTCAGTTGCTTTTCGAGACGCCATTGGATCTATTATATGTAAATGTTAATTTAAGTTATTGATAAATTACTCCCCTAATATACCATAAATAATATTGCCAAATTTAAACAAAGCTTCTAAAAGTATAAATTATGTATAAAACTGTTTTTTTTTTGTTTTTACGGATACTCCTAGCAATAATTGTTATAAGTGTTTAACAATTATTGCTGTTATTTAGGAATGTGACATTCTAAAGTTGGTTGGATTTGACTTGGCCAGTTTTCAGTGGCGGATTAAGCTTGAAGGCGTGGAGCGACCGCTTCAGCGCTGGGAAAAGGGGGCGCAAAAATAGGATGCAAGGTAGTTGGGAATACTGGTATGGAATGTTATAGAAAGGCGCAATGTGAAGAAAAGGATTTGGGCCCATTTTTTGGAGGATGAAGAGGAGTAAAAAGCGCATATTACCGTGAAAATGGATGTAAAAAACGCAAAATTACTGAAAAAGGGTGCTTTTTTGAAGGTGAGGACATTTTTCGCCTAAAAAATTAATCTTTCCATCCTGTGTTTCCAAAAAGGAGTTTAAAAAGCTTTTTCGGCACTGCCAGTTTTTATCAGAATTAAAAAATATAATAATATTTTAATAACTTAAATAACTGATGTAATAAAAACTGGCCAAGTCAAACCAAATCTACTTTCAGATCTTAGATTTTTAAATAACACCACTTGTTTATATCGTTATTTTGTTCCTATAAATACAAGTACATATTTGGATTGGCACCCATTTACGTCGCCATCCTTTTTGCGGCAAACCCCACAACCAAGCATAATTTTAGTATTAAACTTAGCTCACCTATTTCCCCATTATGATTTTGGTATTAGCTGCTGCGTCCAGACTTGCAACAATTCGCCAAACATCCGTTCAAACAAACCCACCTATTGGCGCGCAACTTGTAAATGTAAAAACCGACAAGCTCTGAATCACTGCGGAATCATTCGCCAAGCCCTTAAAACGACATGAATTCCGTCTATGTCGGCGCTATGTGGTGTTATGTGGCGCGCTATTCGGCGCGGCGAATTGTTGCAAGTCTGAACGCAGCATTGGATACCATATTTGGTAATTGTAAACTTGGCGGCTTTAAAGACCCAAAATATTTTTGTTCTCTTAAATTGTTTCTAGGTCATAACATGGTGATTAAAAACTTTACCCTTTTACTTCAACTGTTTTTAATTATAACGTTATTTTTGTCTATTTTCGCTGGGGAAATAAATTTTTCGGTCTACGATATTTACTTTTGGTTGATTACCCTAACTGCCTTTTTTAGATTTTATTCGGCTCTATACGTCGCGACGAGTTTAAGTTCTTTGTAAACAAACAGGGTAAATCGTGATAATAAATAAACAGGTGGTGATGATGGAATAAAAACTTCTTTAAAATATGAATTTTAAAACATGTGTAGCAATTAAATGTCTAGACAACGTTTAATTTAAGTATAAGCGTTTATCAGTTAAAAAGATGTACTTTTAAACTTACATACAGGGTGTTTCAATTGTCCGAAAAAGTGCAATATTTCTGTTGTTTAAAAAGAAATGACAATAATTTTGTTTTTTATAAAAGTTGTATTGTTTTTAAACATACATGTCCTAAAAATAGTTTGATGTATACAGGGTGTCCCAAAAAAATTATAGCTAAAAAACTTTTTTTTTTAATAGTAATTTCTATTTTTGTTTACAAAATCGGATTAACCATAAAAGGTTGCATATAGAACACTATTTTATTTTTGCACTCGTGGCGATGTTGCCACTCTATTTATAAGTTACTAAAACTTTCGTAAGAAACAAGAATCCCTAAAATTAGGTAAAAATGAAAACAAATTAGTTATTGTTATTAGTTAGCTGAATATTTTAAAACAATAAGGACAACAAAAAATATCCCTAAAAGAAAATTCACTTGTTCACGATCGATGGCATGGTTGACTAAATGTCAATAGTAAAAAAGCCACGGCGCCATCAGTTCTGTCTCACTTTCAACTATTCTCCTTTTTGTTGCTCGCACACTTTTTAAACGACGCCTTTAGACAGCAATAGTTAATTGCCGTCCCTGTTTTTATGACACTTGTGGCTTTTTTACTATTGAAAATATATACTATTGAATATATATTGAAAATAAAACACCCTGTATATTTGGCCATTTCTAGATGTTAGGAATAAAAATAAGGTTAGTTTCTTTAGCAATTCCTATACCAAACATGTAAGGTTTTTAAGATATTAAGGATTTTTGAATAATTCATGCCAACTTTTCGTGATCCTTCTGAAATTTGCAATCAACTAACTGAATCAATTTAATTGGGCATTGAAACCTGTATTCAACACACCATCAAGAATCCCAAACAATTCAATAACAAACCCTGGGGCTCAATTCTGCTAAATTAAACTCATTCGTTCGCTGAACGTATTCGTTCCGGGAGCGTATAACCTTCATCTGTTTTTCTTTAACGAACGAATAACCTTCACTTGTTTTTCAAAACAGGCGGTCATAAAACAGAAATCTGTATTACTATCTGACATCTGACAAAATTCAAAGTCATTACATAACCTAAAATTCCTTTAAAGTGAAATTAAAGTTGAAAAAATCGGTTAACTAAGCTATTAAAATCAAAATATACAGTTTAACTGAAATACAAGAAGCAAATAAATAATTAACATGGTCCTCCGCAGCCAGAAAAATCATTTGTAAGCAAAATAGTTCCTAAATCACATAACCTATAACCAAAAAGGGTTCGAAGCGGTCTCCTGCAGCTCCGTCGGCGCAAAAGCGCAAAAGTGCGTGAAAGCGGTAGCCTGAAGCTCATTTGGAGTAAAATGAATATATCAGTTGTCAAAATATAGATTGAAAAGAAAAATTATGAAAAATTACTTTTCCTACGACCACTTGTGAAAATAGCAAATAGCACACTGATTTCATGCATAGAAAATGCGTTATATCACACTAGTGTTGCAAAGTACTTTACAGCACTAGTGTTGCAAAGTACTTTACAACACTGGTGTGATACATATTATGATGTCATTCTAAAAACTGCTATTGGTTTTGCAAGTGACATATTTATTGTATTGACAGTAAAAAAAACTTTTTATTTACCTTAAACGGTAGAACCCAAATTAGCGAAAATCATCTTATTTTATATTTATTAAAATTTACGAAAAATAAAAACAAACAAAAATATACATAACCACAAAAAACAACTTTCACTGACTGGCACGGTGTTGTGCATTTACAATTTTTATATTTATTATATTTTGTATTATAATGTATAGTTGGTTGCCTAAGCATGATTGTCATAAATTAATAAATCTAGTGACTCAGGCATTCGACTATTAGCGCGGTGATTAGCCGTGGTGGTACAGTTCTGTTAAGATGGCTAAATTGTACTTTTGTGTATTTTTGAATAGTTTACTTTTATGAAATATAGTTCTTAAAAGTGCATTAATGGCTTTTTATTGTTAGCACAACAATAATACATATTTTTTCTTAAAAATATGAGGAAAAACTGTTATTTTTACTTAGTTTTACATGTGATGTTCAGTTTCATTAACTCGTTTTACCAATTTTACCCCACCCAGCACCCCTTTTCACTCCCCGATCCCGTAAGTTTATTTACTGATATTTTTTAAAAAACGGAATATTTTGGATATGCACCACTTACGTTTTATTTAGAAGAGTGTCTAAAATATGTAAGAATCGATAATTTTTAAAAAACCCTTATAATAGCAGAAAACCGTATTAAACTATTAGCGTTATTACCTAACAAAACCATACAATTTTTATTAAGTGAGGGCCTTTTTAAATTCCAAAATGATAAAAGTTATATAATGCTTCTAGGTAGGTGATTTTCGATGTAAAAATATTGTCAAAACAGTATAATATAGTAGTGAGAAAAAGTATATATCACACTAGTGTTGCAAAGTAAATATCACCCTAGTGTTGCAAAGTTCTCAATTGTTTTTTATTTTTTCTGAACAGACAAACTTTAATTTATTTATTTTTTGGTGAATAATTTGTGGTCGTAGGAAAAATAGTGTACAGTACTCGTGTGAAAATGACTTTCTTACACTCGTGGGTTTGTCGCACTCGGCTAACGCCTCGTGCTACAATATTCCCACTCGTGTGAAATTAGTCATTTTCCACACTTGTAATGTAATATACTATATTGCTTTGGAAAAGTAACTATCTAACAAGTTATTGCATATAATTTTTATACCACCTTCCATTCATACTTTCTAAAAGAAGGCTTTTATTGAGTGTTGAGTACATGTGGAATCACATGTTCACTATTATGTTAGATTAGGACAAAAGGTCATTGATAAGGACAAAGACTGGAAATGGAGATTAGCAAACTACATTAAAATATCACTTAAGGTAAGTATTAAACTAAAGTAAAATCATATTTAGAAAAACATTTATGGTCAATTTTTTTAGTTTAAAAGGTAATATTTTAAAAGGTAATTTTCTAGAAAATGGGAGCAACTCCGATTTTGACGAAATTTGGTATACGGGGGTTTTTGGGGCGCTGATCATGAATCTGAAAGAATTATTTGGCGGAAACGTTTCGTTCTCGAGATATTTATCATCAAAGTTCAAATTTGAACTAAGCTTATTTTCACTATATTCCCCCTTCTTTTTGCACACAATTCTTGATTTAAAGCTAAAGTGTCACACAATATTTGATTTTCACCTTTTAAAACCCCGTTTTCTACGTTTTTACATTATTTTTGAATTAAATTGTGTGGCTTTTCTTTGATAATCCGGCAACCATACATACACATAGGGCTTCATGGCCAACTGGGATTAAAATGATTCAAAGTATAGCTATGCAGTTTAATGCAAAAATAATGTAAAAACGTAGAAAAACGGGGTTTTAAAAGGTGAAAATCAAATATTGTGTGACACTTTAGCTTTAAATCAAGAATTGTGTGCAAAAGAAGGGGGAATATAGTGAAAATAAGCTTAGTTCAAATTTGAACTTTGATGATGGATATCTCGAGAATGAAACGTTTCCGCCAAATAATTCTTTCAGATTCGTGATCAGCGCGCCAAAAACCCCGTATACCAAATTTCGTCAAAATCGGAGTTGCTCCCATTTTCTAGAAAATTACCTTTTAAAAAATATTTGTCTTATTTATGCAAATTGGGTAATTGTCTCGAAAGTGGGACCAACTCCGATTTTGACCAAATAATTTGATTTACAGAGGCTTTTTGGGGCGTTAATCACAAATCCGAAAGAAGTTTTAGTCGGAAACTTATTGTTTTTAAAATATCCCTCATTAAAATTGAAAATGAAGTATCCTCATTTTTCTGTATATTCCCCGTCATTTTGCACAAAATTCTTAATATAACACTAAATGGGAATACAATATTTTATAAACAACTTTAAAAACATGTTTTTTATTTACTTTACACGTTTTTGCCAAATTGCATTTTTTTACCCCTAAATGCCGCAACCATGCATTTTAAGCTGTCACAGATGTGGTCACAAGTGACTTAATTTAAAATAAATCTTTTAATTTACTATAAAAAAGACATAAACATAAACCTATTAAAAGAGGTTTTAAAAAGATTTTTGCTGGTAAATAAAATATTATGTGTCAATTTAGTGTTATATCAAGAATTTTGTGCAAAAGAAGGGGAATATAGTAAAAATAGAGGATCGTAGTTGCTGCCACTTTGGAGACAATTACTGTAAATTGTTAGTACATACCAATTATTAGTTGATATAAATACCCAAAGATGGTAAAAAACATTTGATACTTATATGATTTTAAAGAGTAAATTATCAAAACCTTTTATTGCCAGTTGTCTTTTTTTTTTAATTTTTTATTTAATAATAATTTTATTTGTAGGATTCTAGAAGACTACGAATATACATACCTTAGGACCGTGCCAGAAGACATCAACATTGCATAATAGTTCAAGAATAATATCAAATGATCAATAAATAAAATAATGAAGCCCAAGGTGACTAACATTATAAATTATAAAGCTTCTGTAATTTGTAAAAAAATAATAAAAACAATCAATAATATTTTGTCGTGTTTAGTTTATTTTAATTATTAAGCTTACAATAAAAAGGTATATTATAGTAAATAAACATTGTTTTTGTGCCAGAATATTTTTGCATTATAAACAAGTAGGTTAGCAAAAGGTGCATGGGCTCCTGAAAATATTCCCAGTTTATATAGAATATATTCTTAATTCACTTCTCCCGCTTGAAAAAGCAATTAAATCCAGACACTTCATAGTCAGTTCCATATAATACAAATGATTTTACAATCTGGTCACCTAAAATAAAAACATACAAATTTCAGGTTTAAATAAGCAAATGTAGGTTTTTCTATAAAATAGAACAAAATATAAAAAACAACATTTAACTTATTAGGATTAACTTAGGACATTGTAGAGTACCTATAAAAATTATAATAGAAAGAGTAAAAGCCATTAAGTAAAAGAAAATATTGCTCCTGTGAAAAGATCATTGGTTTCGGTTAGGTTACGTAAGGATTTTCGAACAATGAACTAGTAAAAGCAAGAAAAGACATGAATACACAAGTTAAGGTACTTGAGAAGTACGTAAGAAACTTGGACAGTATCATATGTATAATTGTAATGATTTAAGGAAAATATTAGTATACTTTTAATGCAAATTTTATTCACAGTTGCTTTTATTCTCCCATTTTAAAAAGTGCACTCATGTTAAAATTAACTTAAATAGCAAGTTATTAATCAGTGTGGCAACAAAATTTATTGTTTAACCCAAATGTTATAAGTTATTTTTATAGGACTTACTTTGTCTGTTATCTGAACATGGTCTTAAGTTTGATCAATCATTTCATGTCTTTCTAGGGTTACCTGCCGTGTCATTTGTAGTTAGTTAGTTGTAGTAACAAATTATGCTGTTTATATGACTGGATCTTTCTACCAGTCTCTGATAAAAGCTAAAAATAACAAAAAATTGGAACCAAAACAATATAAATACCTATAGGGTTATTTGAACATACCTTTTTGGTACCTTATTTCTTGATAAAGAACACAGTTACTAGGTAATATTCCACATCATGTTCAACATGTTGTTTACAAAGCAAAATATTATTTTAATATTGATAATAAAATAGAAATAATATAATATACTTTTTTAAACTGTAAAGTAAGGTTAAGTGGAATCACATGTTCACTATTTACTTTGGCAATTCTTTGGTGTATTGTGGGTTGTCTCTTTTGCAAATTTCACCTAGTTTCTACCGTTAGATTTACACCATTAGTGGATCAGTTTATTTTAGTTTTAACTTTAGAGTTCAAATGTTAATTGTGTAGCAAGTTTTAATATTTATGTGTTTGAATGAGATAAAAAGTATGCTTGACTTTGACAAATGTGTCATATTTTAATGCGGTGTTGTCCGCCAATTTGTGAAGTTGGCTATGCACGAACGAAGAACTTTTTGTTTTCATAAGAGCCTAGAGAAAATAAAGAAAAAACTAATCAAACGCAAACAAAAAGGCGCTTATGAACAGTGGAATAGAGCCCCTGGCGAGGCTCACAAGAAGTTTCTATAGGATCCTAGTCCAGAAAACCGACAGGCCAGCATTGAAACAAGAAACTACTACAATTAAACAATTTCTAAAGCCAAAGACTCCTTCGACAATCGTATTAAAAACAAAGTTCTTTCTTGCTCAAATGGCAGCAAATCTTTTTGGTCCTTTGCGAAAAACATACGTAGGAATTTTTGTACCAGTTTGTTTTCACCACTAACTTTGGAAGATGAAATTATTTCTACCGCTAACGGAAAGGCAAAACTATTTGCTAAACAATTTTCTGCCAATTCAACTTTTGACCCTCCCGTTAGTCATCCAATTCCAGCTATTACCCCAGTTCCTCATAAAATGTCCGATATTATTTTTAGGGTAAAACACATTAAGCGTATCCTTTCTTCTCTTATCACTAAGAAATCGTCTGGGCTGGACGGCATACCAGCAGTCGTTTTAAAAAATGTGCTCCAGAACTTGTACCAATCTGAACTCGGCTCTTTCGAATTTCGACACAGGTATCTTTCCGGAGAGCTGCAAAGCTGCACGTGTTCAACCTATTTTCAAGAAAGGATCTAAATCTCTTCCATCTAACTATAAACCAATTTTAATTTTCTTAGTTCTTTGTAAAGTAATGAAAAAATTCATTATTTCACAAATTCTTAAGTATTTAAAAAACAAAAAAATATGCATGACAGACAGTATAGATTTCGCCACAAAAGGTCAACAGCAGATATTCTTTTCTTCGTATTACACTGCTTGAGTTTCTAGGCAAGTCCCAGATCGTTGCTCTTGATATATCTAAAGCTTTTGACCGGATCTGGCATGCCGCACTTCTTAATAAACTTCTCTTCTATGGTCTTTTAACTAAACTCTGTACTTGGCTCTCCAGTTATCTATCTGATCGACGTATATCAGTTATTGTGGACGGCCATTCTTCAAGCTTTCACCAAGTAAATGCTGAAGTGCCTCAGGGCTCAGTTCTGGCACCAACATTGTTTCTTCTTCACATCAACGACCTTCTCTCGTCCACAACTAATTCCATTCATAGTTTCGCCGACGATAGTACCCTTCACTACAGTTTTCAGGTTCCGAAACTTATCACCAAACCTGATTTGGAAAACAAACGCAGAGCGATGCAGATATCTCTTTCGCAGGATCTTAATTTAATATTGGATTGGGGCGCCAAAAAACTCGTCCATTTTAATGCATTCAAAACACAATCATGTTCCTTGTCGCGAAAAGAGTCATCAAATACTCATCCTCTACTTATGAGCAGCCAACTTTTACAGAGCAAAGACACCTTTAATCTTGTGACTCTGAAGAATTGTCCAGTATAGTTTCTCCACTACCGGTTTACAACAGAAAACTCGTAGTGCCGCGCGTATGCATTTCTATATGGTCCAATTTGACTGGCCCCGAACTTCCCACTTTGTTCGTTCTTTTATCCCTAGAGTTTCTAGAATGTGGAACCTGCTGCCTGCGGAGGTCTTTTCTTCCCTCCCAAATCTTCAAGTATTAAAGGGCCGTGTCAACAAACTTCCTCTTCCTCTTACCTCGCTTAAGACACCCACGGTACGTTGGTATTTAGGCTTTTAGCCTTCGTGGTTTGTCCAAAGATAAAAAAGACAAAAAGTATTTTTTAATATAAAAGAACTATATTATTTTTAATTGAACACACAGCATATTTGTCAATCTTCAAATTTTATATTTTCCCTTTAAAAAAATGTAACATAAGCTATGGTTATTTTCTAAAAGAAGGCGTTTATCGACCTGCAAAAAATTATCCTATACCTTTAGATGTAGCAAATTTAAATTTTTAAATAATATTTATAATCTCAGTGCAGTGAATTTTTTCAAAGTCATTTATTTTTTCTTCTTTATTTATTTCTTGAAACAAATGTAGCCTATGTTATATTTTTTAAAGGAAAAAGAAACAATTTTAAGAATATTGACAAATGCCTGTTCCATTTAAAATACTAAAGTTCTTTTTTATTAAAAATACTTGTCATGAATTATTAAAAAACCCTATTATCTAAGAAACCTTACATTTCTGTTATAGAAATCCCTCAAGAAACTTACCTCATTTTTATTCCCAAAATATAAAAATAAAAATGGCCTTCTATACAGGATGTTCCAATAAAAAAAATTTTAAAGTTAAAAAAAAACATTGGTCATGCTATAAGAAATACAATGTATGAAATTTAGTGAACTTTTTACAGGGATTTATTCCGTGGTCATTAGTGCCGTAAAACACCTAACTAAATATTAATTATAACTAATTTGTTCCCGTTTTTACATAATTTTCGAGTATACTGTGTTTTAACAAAAGTTTTAGTAAATTATAAAGAGCGTGACAACACTGCTACCAATCAAAAAAAAAAAAACGTATTATAGGGGTTACAATTTAAAAAAGGAACTAACCTTTTAGCTATAACTTTTTTTGAAGACACCGAATCTGTGTACATGCACGTCTAAAAACCTTCCAACTTTTATATAAATGTTTTTGTCATATCTTGTTAAACAACGGAAATATTGGCCTTTCTCAAATAATTGGGCCACCCTTTATGTATACGATTTTCTGTACTTCTAATTTAATAAATTATTCTTGTTTTTTTTAAATTGAAATATACCCTTTGCTTGTTTGCTTTTGCATGTGGAATGCAACAAAAATAATGGTTGTTGGGAAATCGCAAACAATTCATAGTTTTCAACTTATCCGTATAGCGACTAAATTAACGGTTGTAAATATTCTTAGGTGGCAACGTAAATTTATGCTTTTCGGTGGTTCAATGAGCCTAAAATTTTAAAAGTTTCTTTAAATTAATGTCTCACATTATTTTCGTTTAATAGAAATTGCCTTCACTTTACAGATTTTTTAATTTATTTTTATATCTCTCTATTGGTTTCAATCTTAAAAAATTAAATTTAATTAGAATTATGTCAATTAAAAGAATGTTTACAAAATTTGATTAAAAAATCAATTTTACGAGACATGAAAATAAATTTAGAAAGTCTGGGAAGTAGGGGAGTTTTTTTAAAGACGAAAGCGATGTAAAATATTAATTTAAAGAAATTTTTAAATTGTAATCTTACTAAAACATAGATTTATGCTTGATATTTTAAATGATATAAATATACTGCTCTTGGAATTACAAATATTTGATAGTTTGTAGAAAATAAACGTCGGTCGGTATGAATTATTTACAATAGTTAAAGTAGGTAAATTGAAAAATTATGTTCTGTTTTCGATTTTTAAACAGCAGATTTTTTTTAACTTGGACATAATATTTAATTCTAAACAAGTTTTTTAATTAATATTTTGACTAAGTTTAATAATTAAGATAGATATGGAAGGTATATGGTAACTTTTATTTAAACTTTGATCAGTGCTTTGTGTTTTTAGGCATATGCAGAGATTATTATTTAAAAGGTATTTTTTGAATATAAATAAACAGGTTAAGTTAGGTATAACCGCTTAAAAAAAAAAGGTTTTGGTAAGTTCTAGTCTTTTTGCCTGCGTATTCTGTACGTTATCGAAACTTGACTTGTCAAGACTATGAAAACAGTCTGTCAAATCTGGCAAATGTCGCAAATTTAAAATAATCAAATTTATTATTTTATTTTTATTTAATTTATTTGTTTATCTGCACATGTAAATCCCATGACAACCCCCTATTTGCATTATGCAATGATGTTATGTGTAAATTGTAAAGTCTTTAAGAAAAACTTGTTTTATTCCTATTGCTGCATTTTACTAAAAGTTTGTGTTTTAAATATTTGTTTCTTCTAATTTTTTTTTACTTTTTAACGTTATTATTTGACATCCAGCGTATTGGATTTAGTGACGTCATAATAATTATTTTTAAAGATATTTTTAACAAGGCTTTTTTTGGTACTCATATTGTGGGAAGCATTAAAGATAACTACTCCTCCATCAGCAAACTATACATTGTCATCCAAATTTAATGCGTCCTTACAAAGTGCTTGCCTAAAGTCAGGACCCCCTCCTAACTATTTTGTTATGAAAATTTAAGGGCTTTAGTAAGACAACATTAACCAAATTTTAGACAGAATATGGCAGATATGATTGTTAAACTGCCAGCTGGGCGCCATATTGAAGAGAAAAATTAAATAAAAAGGGGGTCTTGTGGCACATCATTTTAAAGCTTCTGATGAGTACTTCATAACCTAAAAATATAAAGTCAATATTTTTACCCTCTACAAAATGGTGGTACTTTAAAAATTACCTGAATACCTTATTTAGATGGCCGAATTTTCGAATCTAATAAAGTTAGATACACTGAATGTGGTAATTTCTTAAAGCTCTTTTAAGTATTTATTTATTGTTAATACCATACAGGATGGGACAAAACATATATATTTTTTTAAATGACGAACCCTGTATATTATATGACCATTAAAAAGATATCTAAAAGACCTTTTAGACAATACCACATAAGGTTATCTACCTTTATTAGTTTTGGAAATATGGCCATGCAAATCAGGGATTCAGGTAATTTTTTATATACCGCCATTTTTGAGAGGTAAAGGTATTCACTTTATATTTTCGGTTATAAAGAACTTGACAGAAGCTTTAAAATCTTGTGTTACAAGATCCCCTTTTCCATTTAATTTTTCTTTTTAAAATGGCGCCTAGCTATCAGTTTAACATTTATATGTGTCATTTCTTGTCTAAAACTTGGTTTATGTTGTTTTACTAAAGTCCTCATTTTTATGAAAAATAACCAAACAATTTAAAAGTTAGGAGAGGGGTCCTGACTTTAGACAAGCGCTGTATAAAATTTCAGCATAATCGGTTAAAAATTTATATGTATGCTTTAAAATTTAGTTGCAAAATTTCACCTGAACATTTATACATATATTGCAAGGTAAATAAAATTTTGTTAAAACATTAATTCTTTAGTTGAACCACGAGTTGTGGCAGAGCTATAGCCCCTTTGTAAAAATTTAAACAGCTTTTTCTTTGAGAAATTAGCCAATATATTTTTTTGTTGGGTGTTTGCTTTATGGCCGGTCGCAAATACAGCCGCTTGTGGTCACTACCGGTGGAAAAACTTTTTATGCAGTTTAAATAGACATGACGCAGACTTGACGTTTGTATTGGTTCATTTAAACTTTAAGCTGCAGCCACATTTGTTTCAACGCAAATACAAACACATAGTACGCAATTGGTATTTCTTTAGTAGTTGCAAGGTATTCACTGGGATCAGTCATTTAACGCGAATTAAAAAATGGCGACACACGATTTTGATGTAAATGTGTTAATATCAGAACCATATTTTGTCGTGAAAATATTGGAAATAATTTTTAATCATTTTATTTTCGATTTGAAATTATTTCATGTAATAACGTCACAAATACCACTTATTGAAAGTATTTCAAAACCTTCGCAAAAAGGTGTTTCGAAATGTGTTGACAGTTCGTATGTCAAATGTGTCCTTGTTGGTTTTTGTTATTACAATAAAATAAAAATATGGAAAAAGCTGATGTAGAGTATGAACGCTGTAAGTTCAATGAAGCTACGTCATCGACCACCAAAAGTTTGCATACAAAAGCACCGAGTTTCCATGTATTTTTTACCATAGACATCGCTTAATTGTAGCACAGAATAACTAGCTACAGAAAATTGTAGATATAAGGTTTCTGTAGTGAATGAGACATGTGTTAGGGGCATTTTGTTGCTATCAAAGTATGACGTAGCGGTTTTAACTAACAGCGTTTGAACTCTAACAGAATAGTATCCATACCAAAATTACTAAATTTTTAAAATTAAATAGAATAACTTTTGTTGTGAACGACTTTAAATTGTAAGTGACTCATGAAATTAAATAATTTTGAAAGCATTCATTTTCGCGATTTCATAAACAGTGACGTAAATGACGAAATCGTGGTTTAAAATTATTTTGAAATATTTTACGGCAAAAAAATGGATCAGAAATTTAAAAAATGTAAAGTAGCGGTCACTTGTGGTTACTGCATGTAACCGTGTACAGCAACTTGAAGCGGTCACCAGTGGCGACCACAAGTGGCGGTGTTCGCGACCGACCTAAATAACATGAACTACCTTTTTCATTCGAATGTGGTAAAAATGCTTTGGTAATAATGATGAAAAAGCTTTAGACATTCATTGTTTTTATTTTAATTACTCATAGTTTACACCCTTAAAAACAAAGGGCGATAGGAATGCCCGAAATGATGGGTGAATATTTTAAATAAAGACAAGGAAGGTCTCTTGCTGCCATTTTCCTAAAAACCAATTTTTATCTACATGTCGGGTTTTTATGACACATATCAGCAATCGCCCTGTATAAGAAGCATCAAAACAAAACAAAATAAATAAATAAATAAAAATATTTTAAAATTATTTGTACATATATGTACTTTAAAACTATTTTGCTTGTTTTATAGTAGGGGAGCCCACGATGCTAAATGGGGATTTACTCGAGCGTCATAGAGACTTATTGGGTTACAAAGCTTAAATGATAAGAAGAAAAAAATGTTACATAATGTATACCGGAGTATCGGTGGGGGAAGCGGCTATAGACTTTTAAATATGTCAAAAAAAACTATTATTATTTAGGGTTGTGGAAATCGTTCGGGTCCTATCGTATTATGTATTTTTAGGGATCTCTAAATTATTTGCTATAAAATTAAAAAATAGCCACGTTCGAAAATGCTAATCTGACGGTTTTTTGTAGCTCTCTGTTTTCTTTACGTCACTCTCAAATTATCAGATTAGTCAAATATAGACTGTTTAGCATGTAATTAACTCACCCTATCTTAATCTGCCGCGCTCGAAAATTTTTGATGGATATATTTTTGTTTTTTATGATTGGCCCTGTATACGAGGCTCATATTTGGTGGAGGTACTTAACCG
The DNA here is from genome assembly GCA_014170235.1 of Listronotus bonariensis. Lineage (NCBI taxonomy): Eukaryota > Metazoa > Arthropoda > Insecta > Coleoptera > Curculionidae > Listronotus > Listronotus bonariensis. The sequence continues at coordinate 105,943 of JACEGR010000576.1, forward strand.
GGTCCAAGGTATCCTCCGGTATATTAATCTGCCGCGCTGTAGTAAATCCCAAAATCCCCTTTTGGCCTCCCCTACCATTAATTCAATTTAATTTTAAAAGTATAGTATTCATAGTTTATATTAAAGTAAGTCAGTGCTGTATTAACCATTAGGCTGACTAGGCTACAGCCTAGGGCGCCATGAAAAATAGGCGCCAGAGAGGGGAGTAATAGGCGTTAGACATGGGATTTTTTAGGTTTAGGTCGGGTGGGGATTTTTGGTGACTAATTTCTCTGTGAATAAGGTGCTTTGGAATGAAATAGGCGCGAAAAGAAGGGAATGACCTTGTTTTTTGGTAATCAAATTTTATTTTGCGTGGTAAAGTAAGGCGCCTGGCAAGGAAAATCAACTTTTTAATAAGGAGCGCTCGATCCCATTAAAGCCTATGTTTGCTAAATTTTGTGACATAATCTTTTCCCGTAATTCTTTGTTTATAATCGTACTGGAAGGTTTTTTTCGAGGTTTTTGTGTTATTTTTTTGCTTTTTAGTCATTGGCTTTTAAATATGTAAAGTTTTTACTGTTTATTGTTGAATTAAGTAGTTATTAGTACTTTAGTTACAGAGAATTTTAAAACTTGTAAACAGGGGTCCCTGACCTTTGGATATTTTTTAAAGGGAATTTACGTTTAAATCGTTATTAAGGGTAAGATAATTTTTTTTGTTTTTTTTAGTGATTTATTTTGTCAGATAAAAAATATTATGGCAAAAAGGTGACGTCACAAACATAACCTATATTTTCGGACAAATATAAAAAATCGAGCGCTCCTTATTAAAAAGTGTATCTTCCTTGGGCGCCCGGCACTCAAAATAGGCACTACGGAGAAAAAGAACTCTTTTTTTTGCTCTTCAAAAATGTTTTGGTGAAAAATAGGCGCTCGGGGAATTCTAGCGTAGGGCGCCTCAAACACTTAATACGGCCCTGAGTAAGTAAACACAACAAAAGGCTTATCTGGTAAAATTTATGGGCACAAACACTTAGAATAATAAAAAATATCGGTTGTCTGCAAAGTCGGTTTACTGACGATAGTTGAACGTGACAACGTTATATGAAAATACTGATGGAATGGTTACATTTTTTAAAAGAAAATTAAACAACTTATACCACATTTACTTTTCACTGCAGTTTCTACTTGACGAAAATATGTAAATGTATTATTGTATAGCAGGCGGACCGCTTAAAGTAGGAGAGAAACAGATGTCGAACGCTGCCGAACGCGAAGGCTTGCACTTTAAGCTTTAAATGGAACGCCGCATGCATGAGTCATGTTTTTGTGCGTGCAGCCGGCTCCATCGAATTATAAGACGTTATCACGTAAAAATCAGTAAGAACATTTAAAAGATGCACATGTCATCCAAACAGCCCAAGTGGAAGGTTTCAAGAGTGTTGGGCGGTAGACCGACCTGTTGGCATTTTCTTTTATTTTTGCCCTAGTAATATGCTATTTTATTAACTTAAATAAAAAAACTCGTGTTTTATAAAAGCTTCAGTATTTTTGCATCGGGGAGTGGTTTAAGCCCCTATTTCTACGACAATGGAGACCCAACTATTTCATTGGTAAGGGCGCTTAAAGTCGCCGACCCCCCTTCGCTTCTCTGTAGCTACACCACTTTACCAATCGCCTGGTATCATAATAAGTTAATATGGGCCACAAAATGGGATCGGCGATTGATGGCGACAGAAGTTTAATTGTGGTTGTCAAATCGCCCGCGTAAAAAGGAGTAAAATTAGTAAAAATTTAGCATTGTTGAAAACGAAACCACAAACCAACCACTTTTTGTGGCCCATATCAACCTATGTTTTTATTTTTATTTGGTTGTAGTGTTTTAGGAAAACAAAAATTTAAATATAAATTGAGCAAACATCCAGTATATTAGTTTATTATTTATGTAAAAAAATAAAAATATACTTTAAAAATAAACTTTACTATTTAATGTTTTTAATTTAGATAAATACAGCTTTTTCCTTGGCTAAGCTTGACCCAAATTTACATTTAGTGTGTATAATAAATATTGTTTAAAGTCAAGCTTAAAAACTGCGCTACATTATGTAGATTTACATTCCTGGACCCAACTCTGTATCCCTTCTAATGTAATTTTGTTGTTTCAGCTTCGGAAGAGTCTGACATAATGGCGATTCATCCTGCGAGGATACATGCCAGACGATTTCGGCATGGCTCGCATCCCTATTAGCAAATTATGAAACAAAACGCGGAAATACTGAAAACTGCCGCTAAATAGAGCTGTTATGATGGTAATGTGTCCCAATAAATGTGGCTTAAAGCCAGCCAAACGCTTACAGTATTATGTGTGTGAAATTATTAAACAGTAGTTATTGTTTTTAGAATCTTTTAAAATATAAAAACTGTTGCACTGGGTGAACAACTGCATTATACTTTTACTAGTAAAACCGCACTAAAAAAAACTTGTAATTTATAAATATATTACTGTAAATATTCAAAATAAAAACATTAAAGTGAATGTGTAAAGTAATAATAAATAAAACAATATATAAAATGATGAAACACATAGTGCAGAGAGGTACATTTTATCTACTAACATTTTTGGTACTAAAAAATGTTTTGGCTTATCCAGGCGGTTTTCTAGAAGGTAAGTAATATTTGAAAATTTAATATAAAACAAGGTATCTTAAGCAATTTTTGTGTTATTTGACTTTTTGATGTATTTGATGAGTATTTATTTAAAAAAGGACATGTCTATTTGTCCTCTTGTAACACCCTTCCTGGGACACACTGTTTACCTGTAATCCAACTTTCAAATTTAAAAATATTTTTGAAGTTTCCAAAATATTTAAAAAAATTAAAAATTACAATTTTAACACACAATAATAATTTTTCGATGAAAGTAACACAATGCACAAGTATAATTAAAAATGGCAATATTTTTTATTTTTCATTTTTTTCAACTTGTTTGGATTTGAAGTATGTATTTTTTATTGTATTTATTGAAAGTTTACAAAAAAAACAAAAAAATAAGCCCTTAGTATACTTTTTAATAATAAAAAAAAACAAAAGGATGGTTGAAATAATATGTAATATAAAGACTGTTCACAGATGAGGTTAACAAAAGGACAAATGAAGCAAAATTTTCATTCATTTTTGCTTGTAAAAAATAGGATTTGCGAAGAGAAAATGTTGATTTGGTATACAGAGTTTGCAAAAACCTCTAAAAACATGATTTTTCTCCAAGAGTAAACTACCTTTGTTTTTCATTTTTAGACAAAATATTATTTGGTAAATTTATTAAAAATAGCATTTTAAATGAATGAATAATTTTACAGGGATATCAAAAATATTCATGAAATTGATGAACAGTAAAATTTTGTTAATCTTTATAACAAAATGACCTGAAAAACTTTTATAATTTGCTTTTCAAACACCCACTGTCTCCAAGTTCCGATACAACACATGTTTTCAGTTGTAAACGAAGTGATTAAGGCGTTTTCGCCAAATTATGGAGTTCAATAAAATTTTGTATTTTGAAGTTATTGATTACAAACATTATTTTAAATAAATCGTGCCAATGACATTTTGCCTAAAAATAAATAATACAAGTAGTTAACTCTTGGAGAAAAATATGATTTTTTAAGATTTAGCGAAGCCTGAATACAAAATCAACATTTTCTCTTCGTGAATCCTAGTTTTACAAGAAACAATTCTTATAAAGAATGACTGTTTTTTTGAAAAATGAAAATTTTGGTCCATTTGACCTCTTGTCCGTGGACAGACTATATATAATAACGGCTGGATATTTCTTAATGAAAAAATATAGTATATTTGAAATAGTATAATTTTTTTAAATTTCAGCTTTGTTGAACCATTTTTGTAGAAGATACAAATTAAAAACCGAACAGTTTTTTGACCTTTTCTCAAAAATTTTTGTGATTAGGGTAAAAATAGTTATTACATAAGTTGTAGGTTATTTTTATTGTTGACAATTTTTATATTTACCGTTTTTAAAAAGATGCATTGTTTAGCTAGAAGTTTTTAGAAAACCCTTAAAAATTATACCTTCTTCACTCTCTAACGGATTATTTTTGTCCGGAAATTTTTTCTTACATAATTATCATGCATTTACCAAAACTATACTAATAGTTTGCTGTAAGGTATTTTTCTTGCAATCATGTATTTTGCTCGTACTAATATAGTGTAATATCGGTCGTAGCGATCAAATATTTTGACAGTGAGTATGTGCCCTTCCTTATATTGTTTTTAGACGGTCTCTTTTTAAAGACAAGTATTGTTTTTTAGTCGGGTGTTTTTTCTTTCAAAAATGCACAAGAAGTTAAAATTTTGTTTTAAATATTCTTTTTTTTTTAGAATAATACACTTAAGAACTATTCGCTAATATTAGAATTAGTATTGTAAAAACGTGCTAAGAAAAAAAAATTAATTTACTTAGTTTGTGGATGTTTTTGATTGTATTAAAATGTCTACATAAGGAAAAAAAACAGAGAAGACTTAAAAGTTGTACTAATTTATAGTGGCCTAATCTAAAAAATATACAAATTTCAAAATAATCTGTGGTCAGAGTTTATCAACTAAGAATAGTTTATGCACTTTCTTGCGGCGCGTTTGAAAGCGGCTTTCAAACAGTGCCGGCACGGTCGAGCCACCGTGTACAATGCAAAGCGAACGACTTCATAGTATAGAAAAAGATAACAGAATTTGTTTTCGCCACAAAGTACTCGCAGGAAAGGCGGGGTAAAAGGGCCTGATCAGAGCCGCGTCGTCAAGTGCTTTAACTATTATTTTAGTTGATAAACTCTGCTGTAGTGTTTACTAAGATGCTACTGTACACTATAATTTTATTCTGGTATGAGCTTAATAAGTGTTTACTGTACCAAATTTTAATCAAAAAGGTTTAAGAATGTTGAAGATATTTAAAAAATACCGATTTTTTTTTTGCTTTTATCGCCCTGTAGGTATCTTAAAAGCGGAGCACGAAGAGCAACTAAGAATAAGAAACCATTCTTTAAAGTTTCGTACTGTAGTTATATAAGTTGGTACCCTGTATACTTATGAGCAATATAATAATATTTATTATTGTTTTATCGAAGGGTTTTGAGGTCAAAGCTCACTCGGTACGCTCACGGTTCGGCCAAATATTTTAAATGCTTTTTAAATGAATAACCTTGAATGGCATTTAAATGGCATGTAAAGCCGCGTCTAGACTTGCAACAATTTGTCGCGCCGCTCCACACGGAATACCCCCCACGTCGTTTTTGGAGCTAGAGCGACGGGTTTGACGTTGAATTAGACCTTGTTGTTTTTTGGGGTCAAAGTAGCGCGCAAACAGGTTGGTTAGTTTTAACGAATGTTTGGCAAATTATTGCAAGTCTGGACTTAGCTTAAGATATTTGACCTTACCGCAAGCATATCAAAACTTGAGTGCCTAGTGTGCATTGACCTTTACATGTGTTCGACATTTCCGATAAGCGGTAAATCTACACTAATTTCTTGTTGAAAAGTAAAAAATTTCAATTGATCTAAGGGTCAAAATATATTTTTTGTTTTTTGTCTAACAATATGTTCTATGTGGCAGCCCCTATATTTAACTTCAAAAATAACCATGCCAATTTCACCCTAGCGATTGCAAACAAAGTCCAAATTTTAGGCCATACATATGCACTTACCTGTTTTTTTTTAATTTCTGGAGATTCCTTATTTTGTATCATCTATGTACTTATTACAGTATATTAATATACGCATTAAAACTAAATAGCAATTAATTAACTAATAGATTTGACCAATCAAAATAATGTTTTATTTGATTGTTCTACCCAATCCTTGTAGTTGATGCAGTGTATTTATGATGTTTGCATTAGGCAGACTACTACTTAACATTATTAGACTGCTAAACTATATTGTTGTCAATCCTGCAACTGCATACCAATAAATAAACATTTTATATTGGCAATATATTTATTATTACCTTCTTTACTTAATAACGTATTTTTGCTGTAGTAAAACACAAAATAATACCGTAAAATGGGGTGAATAACAACACTTCTTGCAGGATTTTACTTTTTTGGTTTTCACACTATTTAAGAGTTGATAGGCAACACATTTTATGTGTTCAAAAATATTTTGCACTATAAAAAACTTAAATTTATATATTTAAAAAGTAAACATTTATAAAGTCAGTGTAATTCACAAAGTGCCTAACTCCATATCATCCAGGTCATCATTAGACAACTGTTTAACACCTTTTAATTGTATTAGATGTCAAGATTTAATAAATTTAACTTTAACAAATAATTTTTTAATAAATTTTCTTTTATATGAAATTATTTTTTATTATAGGCTACCACACATCCCTGTAATATTATTTTACGTTATAAGTCCGGTAGGTGACTTATTACAGTACGAAATGTTTACGGACAAGCAACGCAGGAGCCGAGTCTGAAATATAAACGAGTATTGTAATAACACTCTATGTTATTTTATTTTATACTGTCTTTATGAAAATTAATGAATAAATATTATTTATAAAATTTTAAGAGAACATGTTGTTACTTTCAAATTATTTCACTTAAATTACGTAGGTAACAGCCTTGTTCTCCCTATCATAGGTAACTATGATTATTCTTCGCTTGTCACTGTCAAATTAATTATTAAAAAAATATTATATTAGTTGTAGCGTCTAAACGGCATTAAATAGGTAACGCTATATAGGTCCAAACTAAATAGAAATTACCAAATTCGGTAAAACCAAATATTTTTGAAAAAGTCTGTTTTATAGTAATATGATAATTTTCATTGGCCAAAGTTGATAAAAAATATATTTTACAAGTAGAAGTTTCTAAATGGTATTAAATAGGTAACGCTAGATATAGGTTTAAATAAAATAGAAAAAAACCAACTTTAGTTAAACAAAAAATAAATATTTTAAGTATAAGTAGAAATTCCAATATATCCTAATATCAGAGGAAAATCGCTTAATATATGAGTATTAAAGATTTAATTTCATTTTGGCATCCAAAACTGACATTAATCAACGCACAACAACAATGATCACGTGGACATTTATAATGATAGATGACAGCGTTGCTAGGCAACACATTACGGTACCATGTACCGTATAATGTATGAATTTACCGGCCCCAAATTAATTCAAGGAAAGTGGATTTACTGGACAGTATAAAATAAAATTCTATTTTAAAACATACTCCTGTAAAAATTGTAAAAATGGAATTACGCATTTTGGTAATTACACTGACGATCAGATCTTGGAGTTTATCTTCTTCTATGCGCTGTGCACGCCAGACCTGTTGTTGCGATTGACCGCACTTATCCGCAAATTGTAACCATTCAAATTTAAAAATGTAGAGATTTTCGGCTTTCGGATTTTTTAATTGAAGTGTTTCCAAATGTAAAAAAATATAAGTAGGGAGGTTGCAAGCACAGGTGTTATTAAGTTTTATTCCAAATTTTAAATGTTAAGTATGTTTGTCGAATAAAGTTTTTTAATCCTATTAAAAATTAATAAATCAAATAATATTATATTCTCAAACATCATTCTTTTGGAAATTTGGTTTTTGTGTTTTAAGTGTTGGGTGACGGTTCCGGATAAAATAGGTTAACTTTGGGTCAAGTAAATAAAGCTTAGCAAATGCTTTTACTTACATTAATAAAAGATAAAACATACAAAATTACCCGTTACAAAAAAGCAAATTCTATAGTATTAGCTTTTGCTTAACTTTATTTACCTGTTCCTTTGTTAGGAGCATACAGGGTGTTAAAAAAGAATGTTTTCCCGAAAACTGTTGCGATTGGTTCGTTGTTGCTTTTCACCCCATTTTACGGTACATCAATATTTTGTTACTGTAGCAAATATAATAATACCGGGTGCCCACGAGATAACTATCAAGCCTGTTATTTCCTTTAGAAGTGCTACACACTTTTAATATTTTTGTCAGATGTATGCTTGGATAGGATGCAAATTTCTGATGTTTCAGATTTTATCTGACACATCCGGTTTAATCAAAAGTGCTATTTTGCTAACGTTGCTTTTGTGTTAACTTTGCTATTTTAAATGGAACACCCTATATCGTTATCTAAAAACAAATTCTTTAGGCAATTCCAAGAAAATACATGTACCACATGTGATACCTATCTTATTTAGCTTTAGAAAAATGGCGTTAGAAAATGTCAGGTTAACCGCCATTTATTTTAAAACTTTAATAGTTTAAATGGAAACCACTATTTAAGGCCTTAAATTTAAACTTATTTCTTAATCTTTTTGTTTAATATACCCTATCTATAAACCTTAAAATTTTTAGGATATTATTAGTTAAACGCTCGGCTGTCTTAAAAATAGCGAAGAAAATACAGGGTCCCAACTCTATGTATACACAAAGATTTTCGAATTGTCCAGTACAATTCCCCCATCTGCAGTCCCCAACAGAGTAACTCGTGGTGCCACACGTATGCATTCCTATACGGTCCAACCAAAAAATTCTCAAAATTTCCCACTTTTTTGTTCTTTTATTCCTAGAATTTTTAAAATGTGGAACCTGCCGCCCGCGAAATCTTTTTTGTCTTTTAAATCTTCAAGTTTTTAAGTACCATGTCAACAAAGTCCCTCTTACCTCGCTTAAGACACTTACGGTAAGTTAGTATTAGGGCTTTTAGCCTTTGTGGATTGTCCAGAGATAAAAAAATGTTTTTAACAGATATCCCGTCACACACACCAAAACTATATTTATTTAATTTTCATTAAATATTGGTAAACATTAGGTTTAAGCAAAATAAAAAACCTGTGAAAATATTTTTTTTCCAAAAATATTACTGTTAAAAAGAGTGCATTATGTATTTTTGTATAAAACAAATTTAATTTACTTACATTAGAAAACCTATATTTAATACATTAAGATCAAATTGATCAAATGGTTTTTTTAATCGACACGCGGTTTAATAAATAAATACTTCTTTTTGCCACCACAAAAACCCTAAATTACGATCTCGAACTGATATACAATTGTTCACTGAATAATACCGCACAGAAATTTTAATTTTACCCACGCTTATCTAAGCCATCCTATAGAAAACAGCATTACTTACGTAAAACACTTTTCAAATGCCCCTGTATAATTTGGAGCGCAAACCAGCACCCCGGGATACCCGCGGCACGTTACGATCGACATGGAAAATTGCATAAACTTATAATTATACGTAGACTTTGTCATAACTTACTTTTTTTGATTTTTTTTTAAGTACCAAACATAAAGTCAAGTGTAAGGTTGAAAAGGCAATTTAATTGTCTTTAATACAAGGTATTACTTAACCTTCCTTGTAATTTAATATTCAAGTGGTTGCTGTTACCACTTCTAAAGAGAAGATTAATTAAAAACAATCACATAAATGTCTACCTATAAAAGAAAGTTAAAGTGCAAGTGAATTTTTTAGATTTTCTATAAGGGCTTATACCGAGTGACATACCGAGTGACACAAGACGTTGTTAACCTCCAATTCCATTTTTTTTTTGGTTATTAAGAAACGCTAATAAAAATTTTACAGTATTATTATAGCATAAATTGACATTTTTGACATTATCACCTCAAAATCACTTCCAATTAAAACGGACGTACCATTAACTTTCTTAATTTAAATGCAAGTGTCCATTTTTTTCTATATTTGTATTATCTATAAAATTTCGTTTTAAATTTCGTTTTTAATGATATATCACACTGGGTGTTTTCTTTTTTAAATAGCGCCCAAACAATAAAAAAAATCAAATACCGCCATTATTTTTGCATTGAATATTTTTTTGCTGAGTAGGATGTGGAAATGAAATAATTTTACGGGTTTATATGTTTTATTTTCTTTAATAAATTGCCTACATTGTGTAAATTCAGTTTTTAATGTGATTAATGAGAGACAATTCAATTTTTTTAAACATTTTTAATGAAAACATCCCTTGTTTATATAATTTATTATTTCTGCACTAATCCCTTTTTAATAACATATAATTTATTTTTAAGATGGCCGCCGTAGATCATATATTTACGACAGCCGATATCTGAATTCATAAATAAATGATCTATGGCCACCATCGTAAATATAAACAATATGTTATGATATGTCATTAAAACGCGATATCAGTGTAGAATTTAAAAATAAAATAAGAATGTTTTTATTAAAAATTTTTGAGAACGTTTACATTTTCTCTAATTAATTAATTAGTTAATTTAAAGGTGAAATTAGGGACTGATTTATTAAAGAAAATAAAATATAATGATACCTGTGAAAGTAAAATTGGCCTTTCTTTTATTTTCACTGTTTAATCAGCAAAAAATTATTCAGTGCAGAAATAATGGAGATAGTTGTTTTTTTATTATTTTATATATTATTTATTATTTTAAAAAGAAACAACCTGTATGATATATAATTTAAAAAATAATTTTATAGATAATACAAATATATAAAAAAATAGGCACTTGTATTTATAATGAGATAGTTGATGGTACTTCCGGTTAAACCGGAAGTCATTTTGGAGTTGTGATAATGTCAAAAAATTTATATCAATGCTAAAGGGTGATTTAAATTGAGTTTCCACATTAAAAGTATTAAAGAAAAAGAAGGAATTAAAAATTATTAAAATGTATTTATTTTCCCATTGAGAGTAGTTTATAGCAATTAGGCACTAAATATAATAACAAGTAAAGGACCTCCGAAAAAAAAAAAAATAGGCTAAGACTTGGATTTTCCAATCCCCCAAGGCCGATTTTGTGCGCTAAAAATCCACGTTAAGCATAAAAATTATTCCTTAATTGGCCGTTTTCATAATAAACTTGAATAATTTAATCTGGTGTTCGGTCGAATATTGCTCCCAGACTGTTTTATTTATATTTTGTCCTTAGAAATGTTATGTTGTCTTGGAAAAATTTGGTGGCGTCTCAGAAAAATATATATTTGTAATGTGGAAACACAATTTGAATCACCCTTTATAATAATACTGTAAATTTTTTATTAGAGATTCTTAAAAGCAAAAACAAAAAAATTGGGGGCAACAACATCCTGTGTCACCCGGTATATTAAGGGTGGCACCTTTTCAAATTGGGAGACAGTATTTTTGTTATCTTTGTAACATATCACGATTACTTAGGCCCTATTGTGGAATCTTTAAATAAAGCACAAATTCCCAAGTTGAGTGAGTCGAGATCCAAGACTCATCCAGTCAACATCTAGCAACAGATGAGATCAGCAGCTCCTTCGATACTTCGGCAGCAGCCAGCCGTTATGTGAACCTGCAGAACTTGGAAGAGTTTGGCATTTGTGCTTTATTTATAATTCCCCAAGTGTTAAAGTATTATCGAGGGTACTTGTACGCGGAGTGATTGGAATTTGAAAAAAACACTTACAGTAGAGTACTAACAGACTTACCAAACATCATTATAACTTGATTCATGTTTATCTATACTAATATTATAAAGAGATAAAGTTTGTTTGTAGCCACTAATCTTTGGAAATACTGAACCGATCATATCAGAAAGCTACACTATTCAGGGGAGTTGTAGGCTATATTTTGTTATGATTTAACAAAAAGTTCAAATATTAACGAAGTGGGCACGGGTCGCCAATCTTGGATAAACTCTAACCTTGTAAGGGCTAATCTTCGGAAATACTAAACATCATCATAAAAACTCTTTTACAATTAAAAAGCTATACTATTTAGGGGTGCTATAGGGTATATTTGATAGTAATTAAAAAAAAATAAAGAAAAATAATGACAAATGTATACAAATATTATAAAGGGGTTAAGTTTATAATTTAGTTGCAAGCATCGGTGTGATCCAGTGTTAGAATGCTCGATAATCACGCGGGCGTCGGGTTTCGATTCTTTTCTGCTGCAGATTTTTTTTAATATAAAAATGGATAAGAAAAAGCAACGAATTTACTTATTTTTTTTTAATCTTCATTTATACTAATATTATAAATAAAGAGGTAAACTTTGTAACATTGATTGTTTGTCTGTAAGGGCTAATTTTCGGAAATACTGAACCAATTATGAAAACTCTTTCACATTCAGAAAGCTACACTATTCAGGAATGCTATAGGTTTTACAGAATGTAATTTAATTGATGGCTTAAAATGCAGGGTATGATTCTTAAGCTTATATAAGAAAGAAAATTCATAAAAATATATGTTCTTAACCTCTTAACTTTTAAGATACAGAGTGATAAAAAATTAAAAAAAAATCTATTTTTTAAAATATCCTAATTTTTCTTAAAACAATTTTGTTTTAATTTTGCAATGTTAATAATGACATTAAGGGGGTAATTTATCACTAACTTAATAACATTTTTGTGCCTTCTTTAGATTAAGCAAATAAAAATACAGCCTTTATGTTCATAAATTTTTTCGTATCTTGTTTAGTTTAAAAGAAAATAAATAAAATTTACTTAATTGTAAAATTAGGTTTTATAATTTTTAATTAGCAATTATAAAACAATAATATTAAATTCTTATTTAAATAGGGTTTGTATCGAGTATCACAGTTTTTCCTAAAATAGGTGTTTTCAAAATTTTTTGATTTTTTAAAAATTTTAACAACCTGTATCTCAAAAGTTAAGAAGTTAAGGACATATTATGTTCATATGAACTTTTCTCTTTAAAATAAGCTAAGAAATAATACCCTGTATTTTTAGCCATTAATTAATTTACACCCTGTAGTTCATTATGATTAAAAAGAAGTTTAGAAAAAATATAATTAACCCCCAACGAAGTGGGTACGGGTCGGCTATTTTAATATAAAATTGAAAAATAAAACAGCCTAATATTTAGTATCAAAGTATAGTTTACCACCTTTCTTTTATGTTTTGTGTTTGTCCTCGGATTTAACTTTCTTTCTTTATTTTATTTAAAACTGTTAATTTTTCCTTAAAATAAAAATATATTACTTAGTCTTTTTAATGATTACTCATTGCTTAATATTATAATTTTTCAAGTTTTATGCGTATAGGTTAAGATTCACCCTGTATTATTGCTGCAAATTACACTCAATTATCTTAGTAAAAACACAAACGTATTTATTTACGATCTATATCAAGCAGTTCTAATTAATTTTTCAGATAATTAAAAAAAGTAATATGATATTTTATCAAAAGAAAAACCGATATTGTGCAATTGTCATTGAGAAAACACAAAAGTAATAAGTATATAATGATGCCCACATAAGAAAAACTTTATGTCTGAGAAGACAGACTTTTTAATGAAATTTCATTAAAGAATACAGTTAAGGGGACGAAAGATTTATTACGGTAGCTTTGTTTTTACCACTTTAATAAAAATATACCATCTGGTTATTAAATTTTTGTTGTATTTCTTTACAACAGTTTTATATGGGCCTCTGGATGTTATTTTGGTCTGTGTCTTGGTTAAAACGGTTAGGGTTTTTGCTGTATATTTTCTTGCGCTTCAAAATTATTATATTCTAATAAAATATACTAGATAGGAAATTTTTCTTTTTTAATATATTATATATTTTAAATAAATTAACACAAACAAAATTAAATGTCAGTAAGACAAATACAAACAGTTATTCTATTATTGTTCTATTTTATAGTTCTAATACGGTTTCTTTTAAAAGGGATAATTTAAATAATTAATAAAAACTAATTAAACAAACAGCTGTGAATAAAGGATATATATTTACTCATTACTATAAAAGGAAAACGTTTGTTTAAAAAATGCTTTTAATAAATTAACAAATAAGAAAAACAAACAAAATAACATATTTTCAAAAACTTCTAGAAAAATAAAAAATGTGTGACCCTAAAAATATAAAGGACAGACCAGCCGTCGTACAAAAAGTATAAAAAATATAATTTACATAAGTAAAAAAAAGTTTTTTTTATGTACCATTTTTAGAAGTTAGGAGCAAAATACCTCAGATGGGTTCATGTACATCTAACATAAACGACAATCGGGATGGGGGAGGATGAAAGCTAAATATCATAATATATTTTACAAAACCTTAAAATAGGTCAGCTTTCAACTTCTAAGAGAGAACCACAAATATTAAACAAAAATACACAGGGTAATAAAAACTCCGCTGAATGCTCATTCTGGCATACATGTTTGCTTCAAGTCCTCCCTGCTGGTTAGCAAATTAACTAAAATAAAAAAATTAGGTTTTTACTAAAATCAAAATTAATTTTTTATGGAAAAATTATATTTCATTTTTATTTTAAACTTTTAATAAGATATTGCTTTTGTAAAGTAAGGATTCGTTGTGCTATTTGTTATGCATTTTCATGTTTCTTTGCTCTAATAATAAAGATGGGTCCAAATTTAATTCATTCTGAAAGTGATGCCGCCAAGTACACAAAAATTATAAAGTAAAGAAACCCTTTTGTGAACAATGATTTATTGCAGCAAAAATATTTACCCCGACGAGTTCCTAGTACCACGCCACGTGACACCGGTTTTATAGTAGGCAGAGGCGAAATAAGAGAATGTTTTTTGAGTAGGTGATAAGTGTTTTAGCAATGTATTTTTATTATTTATGTAAAAATATGTATTTAGGTTCTGTCCGAGGCTATGTGCATTTGAAAAGGTTTGTTTACTTTATCATTTTTGTGTACTTGGCGGCATCGCTTTTAGAATGAATTAAATATGGGCCCATCTATACCAAATATAGTTCTTGGTCAGTAATGAAATGCCTTTATGATAAGGACACTTTTTAAACCTTTTTAGAAGTGTTTCTTTTAAAAAGTCCACCAAGAATAATCATACCGCCATATATGGAAGCGGTGCTTTAACCCAGCTTCTCATGGCAAGGGTTATAGTCATAAAACCAGCTTTAATCACATGTTTTGGATATCGGAATAGGCGGGTTTCGTGATTGTGGCTCTAAAAATTTTTGACACAATGTTTAAATATTGTATATGTTATGGTAAATGTGGATAGTGCGGTTATTATGTACAATTACTGGCAACTATGCATAATTACCAGTGCTCGTGGTAAAGGTTGTAAAAACCTTCGAATTAACCAACAATTATATAAAATTACCATACCCCTTTAGTAAATGTAGTAAATAATAAAACCAACATCGAAATCAATTGCGAAAACCGGGAAATAAATAGGGTGCTGCCAATTTAAAAAAGATTGCTAACCAAAACTAACCTGACCGTGACTTCGGACACGTTAAATTTTATTTAAAAAATCCACTACATATATAGAATACCAAGTAAAAACGACATGTAACGAGGCCTAGACGCTAATACGTGCGCGGCTGCAAGTATCACCCTCGCCGCGCCCTGCCGCCTACGCCGTTTCCTC
Organism: Listronotus bonariensis; assembly: GCA_014170235.1. Taxonomy (NCBI): domain Eukaryota; kingdom Metazoa; phylum Arthropoda; class Insecta; order Coleoptera; family Curculionidae; genus Listronotus; species Listronotus bonariensis. Next base: position 121,288 of record JACEGR010000576.1, read on the forward strand.
TTTATTTCAAAGCTTATGTCAACATTTACCACAGTCACACGGAAGTTTTAAATAATTACAGGTAAATGTGGATAATTCACTATATTTACCATGTGCGTTGGTAATTATTTATAATTACCGGTAATTATAAATAATTACCGATTGCTAACATTTACGTGTCCGATAAAAAGTGACGAGTTTGCCCAGTCCGACAGCTGAAATATTTGACATTGACAGGCTGAGTTAAAGCGCCGCTTCCATATATGAATGTGTGTGAATATTCGTGGTAGACTCGTCAAAAAAAAAAACCTTTCATTACCATTTAGTTAAAATTTCTATTTTTTTAATCCCTTTATATAATAAATAATGTAACGGCAATGGAGCCACCTCGAGCGGTACGCTTGGTTGCCTATCGTCGCGGTAAATAGTAGTTGGCAGTTGACAGTCTGTTATTATCAAGTCACCTATTGTTTTCGTTGTTTTAAAAGCGTAACCTAAGTAACGATAAAAAGATTGGACAGTTTAAGTTAAAAAAGTCAGTCGAAGTCATGTCGTAGTCAATCTAATATTATATTTTAAGTATTATAAATTGTAAATATTGTAAAAGATGTCCTAAATTACAAGTAAAAAAGGTTCCAAATAACCTTTTGTTTAATTTGGTGTTCCTTCACAAAGATAATATAATGAAAAAGAACTAAGAATCGGCGCCTAAATTAAGAAGAAAAAGATCTCCCTTTGTAAGTGGAGAAAACGTCTGGAACCACTTACAACTGGCCCAGGGACTAAAATATTTGTTCAAGTTTATAGCTGTGCTTGGTTATATTTCTGAATTTTTATAAAAATATGCAGTGGACCCGCGGTAAACCGACAAGCGTTTTGCATGACGACGTCGGACTATTGAATTTGTCAAATTAGAGAGTACTGCCTAGGACCCTCTATTGTGCGGACATTTTTTATTAGAATACCTTGTAATTTAACAAATTAAAAATCTTAAAACCTGTATCATAATCAGTAAAAGGCGTGTTGGATTACAAGAGGCGTCTGATTAGACAGGGTTTAGATTACCACGAGTCCTTTGTATATTTATTTTATTTTATTTTTTTGTTTAATAAGTTTTCTTTGATTTCAAGAAATTATTAATTTTGGCACATAATTAACTTAGTCCTTTCACTCTGTAAATATAACACCTAATTATCAATTTGAGAATTTAAAAAACCATTTTTTATAAGTAATTAAATTGCCTAAGCTTTACATAAATGTACCTTCTATAAAGTATTTATTTTTAGGGAAAAAAATAACATGTTTTTATTAAAATTAGATTAGGCCCAAAGAAGTAATTTACGTCTTTTCTCATTTTCCCTTCAGATTTTCTTACAAAATGGCAATGGGGGAATCTGTAAGATTTATGTTATAAAATATTTTCGGCTAGTTGCAATTTTCATAATAAACTCGAACAAACTTAAGTTTATCTGCGACAGCTAGTTTATTAAATACGCCTCTTAGGCATCTCGTTAAACATTTACGTTTTAAAATTTCGTAGCAAAAAATAAACAAACTTTCTAAATACAGTTTACACCTGAGCAATTGTGGATTCCCAACTTTTTAGATGATGTTGAGTGTTATTCCATTTTCGACCAGCCATGCGTAAACGCCACACTCAATTATCAACTTTTTAAAACTTACAGATCATACTTTTGGTTGTCCAAAATGGTAAGACTATGATAATTAAGGTACATTTATTTATTCTGTGAAATTAAAGTATCATTTATTTGTAATAAACAATTCTTTAATCACCCCAAACTTTTGCGAATTTGTGCCCAAACCTTTTTCTTTGACCACTGTAAAGCGGCAATAATTTGTTAAACTACTTTGAATGCAAAATAAAAGAGAATATTAGAACTAAAATTAACTTGTATTAAAAATAATTTAAAAAATGCGCATGCACAAAAAAATCTTACTGGTATTTAACTGTTCCGTTAACGCAACACCGGGTGAAAGCATGACGTTTTTAGCGGTTGTAAACCACTTGTCTTTTTGTCGGGCTCTTTTTGGTGTTAGTCTAGTGTACCTGTAAGTACTAAAAAGTACCTGTTTGGTGAGTAAGTAAGATGGCTAACCGGTATTTTACTTAGATACAATAAAGAATTTCTCTGGAACAATTTTTTACTCTTACGATTATGAGCAACCACTATATCCGCCAGCAAGTTGCTATGACAAAAAGACTGCAAGGACAAACAAAAATATTATTTTTAGTAGTTAACCCAATAACAGTAATTGCTTAAAGACACATATGAAAAGAGGAGAGACCATACCAATGGAATGGCAATTTGGGAGAGTTATTGCCGGAAAAAATGTGTTGCCTAATTTTTTTAATGCAATGGAAAATATAGTAGTAAATGGATGGTAAACGTTAAAAAATGCCCTAACTTGATTTTTAAATATTTATAAAGTCTCGTTTGCTTAAACTTATAAAGCTGAATAGCTTAGAATAAAACATGCTCTTTACTTTAAACGTACCTGACAAGGTTTTTATAATATTGGGCAAATCAGTACCAAATCTAACACGAAGTCACGGCCCAGGTGTAAAATTTGCCATGGCTTTTTTGTGTAAAAGGTTAGTTCTGGTTAGTCCATCTTAAAAGTATCATTAACTGTAAAAACTATATTTTTAGTTGATGGTTTCGACCAATGTTGCGTAAACGCAACACCACTTTTCTTCAATGTTTTTTTGTAAGTTGTATATTATTTAAAGGGATCTAAATCAATAAAATTAACCTTTGCTGTTACGTTTTATGTAAAATTTAAAAATTTAAAGTCTTGGTCAAACATGGGTCAATAACAAATTTAGTTTACTTAAATAACCATACACTCCTAAGGTTTTTTTGTTTTTAAACATGGGCGCCGGCTAGAAGGGGACGGGTGGGGCGCTTGCCCCTCCCCTGCGCTATTTTGGTAATTCTAACATACTCACAAAAATAATAAGCAAATGGTTGTTATTTATAAACTTTAAAAAAAGCGGTTTGTAGATGCAGACTGTCCAAGTTTAAATCCATTTTTTTCGCTGACAACTCTCAAAATTGTGTAATTTGAAATGCTTTTATTTGTTGGACAATTTTAATTTGTTTAGTTTTTCTAAAGCTTGTATTGTAGCTATTTTAGGTAGAAGCGTAGTTTGTTTAAGTTTTGTGATCCATAGTAAGTAGTAAAGGAGGTAAAACTTGAAAATTATTTAACTATTGCTAGCTCACAAAAACCCAATTAAATAAAATCGGGATTGTCGCTCGTCCTAAATATGCAGTAAAAGCAATTTAAAAAGGTAAGCATTAATAACTTTAATGCAATTTATTTTTAAAATAAGGATACAAAAATGCAGCAAAGTTGTTACAAAATTGTAATTTTCATTTTTTATTAAGATTTACTAAAGAAGCAAATGATGTATTTTTCCTTTCAGTTTTGCATCCAAGTCAGATGACGAAGAATAACATTAAAAAATACCAAAATATGTAAAAACCTTTCTGCCAAATATGAATTAGAATATTTAAAAAGTGTGTGTGAACATTTAAAAAGTGTAAGATCAATTGACAAAAATAAAGATATAGAAACAGTGGCCACGCCAGCCTTTTTGTTTTGGAGTGGTCAAAGAGGGGCCGAAAATTTGTAGGGGTGGCCAAAGGTGGCCACAGTTATGAATTTGTTAAACATTTGAAATCGTAAAAAATTTGGAGAAGTAAAAACATAGTTCTTTACGTGTAATAACAAATATACAGAATACTGTATCCTTCCTTACTGTCAACATTTTGACAACCAAAAAAAGGCCCTCACCACGCCTACAAAACACACTTTTTACAATAGCTCTAGCTCTTCAATTCTACCTACTAGGGAGGGGGTTAAATATATTTTGGGCGGGGGCGTCGTCACTGTATATAATAAAAGATGTGCAATATGAATGTACTTTTCCCTGCTATAAACTTAAAAATTTCCCGCTCTTGGCTGGTGCCCCCGGGACTTTATCCAGGCGGTGTCCATGTTTTTAAACTATGCTTCTTTAAACAACGCTACTTCTAAACGTTGTAGTAGTTAATAAAGATCACTGCCCAACTGTAACAAAAGCCTGTTTGCATTAGTCTTTTTCGCACTAGCCGGACGCAGCTCACCGGTGTCGGACCGACCCCGACGCTAACAAAATGTATGGAGTTATATGAGGCATGTTGAGAAACCGGATAGCTGGCCAGCTCTCATAAGGCTTCATATACAGTGTACCCACGGTAATCCAAACCCTGTCTAATCCGGCGACCCCTGTACTCCGACACGCCTATTACTGTTGATTTAATACCTTTTAATTTCGGGAAAACCTTACTAATGCATGATTCAACAGTATGATTTTATAGTTAAAATAGGTTCTTAGATTTTAAATTTGTCTTATTACAAGTTATTCTATTTAAAAAATACCTGCTAACTGACTTTTTTTTAAGTGACTTTATTACGTAGTTTGCATTGTATTTAAATAACACATAAAGTAAAAATTCTGATAACTACAAAAAAGCTTTTAATCTAAGATGTTGTTCTCACCTGGCTGCAGGTAAGTGTAGCAGTCATAGAGATGGGTGCTTACTGCAACAAGGTTTATAATATACTGTTTGGTACATGCAATTAACATATAAAGCTAACAATTATAAATAAAGTATTAAATTATTAATTATTATTAATTGTAGCAGACCTATGCTGGCAGAGTTTGTTTATTTGCATTCACTACATTAAACTCTGCCTAGAATATATTATTTCATCCAATTAACAGATGATGGTATATTTTTTTAATACCAGATCTTAGACTATTTTATTGATATTATTGAGCCAAAACAATACCTACCACCAGCAATACATCAGGAAGGCAATTTCTGCTCTTTTTCTCCTACTATAAAAAAGCATAAGTGCACTTAGCAGGTATTCTCAGATCGCTCACGACATGGTTTTCTTAATTAAAATAACTTTTAGGAAAGAAGGTCGCACCGAGGATTTTTTTGCTTAAGTTAGATATCGGACCCACGCCAAATATACGGGGTATTACAAAATGATGTTAGGGAAATTTAGGAGCAGATTTTAAATCAGATTACAGGATGTTAAACTAGTTAAAAAAAAATCTTTTTTTTTTGTTAATATTTTTAATATTTTCCATACAATTTTAATAAAATTTGGCAGTGTTATTTGTAAAATTAAATGGCTTACTAAGATTAATTTTAAACAAATTTACCTAATCCAGTAGCGTCTCGAACGGTATCTAAAGTTAAATTAAAAAAAAGGTTGGGTACCGACTATTATAAAGGTTCATTATTTTATTTGAATTAGTCAAGCATAAATACATGTTTTTAAGCTCCTGACCTTTTTTCGTTTTATGGTACGTATTTGGTGTTAAGGGTCGGAATTTTTAGTTACCAAAAATCCTGGGTACAACCTTGGTTTTAACACCCAAATTTGGAATTTTCCATACCTGGTATACCATTTTTAAGTATAAAAATACTACTTTTTACAGTAGCTTAGGTAGTTCAATCAATTTAATTTTCCATTGCTTTAACTATTTTAAAAACTAACGTTTTAAAATAGATTTTTTAAAGGCTAATTTTTGGCTCTTAAAAGATTTGCATATCGCAAAAGCGATTTTTAAATAGCACTTGAAATTTTTCGTGATTAAGGGATTTATGGCTTAAAAATATTAAGAGTGAATAATTTTAAATTTAGAGCTATACCTATAGCCTAACTTCTAAAGTTCTTATTTAATTTTAAATACAGGCATATGCAAATTGGTTCCCAAATCAAAAATATTAGGAAAATTGGTTACCAATCTTTTTGGTTAACCTGACGACTTACATATTATATAATGTGTCCACGAATGGACTTAACTATAGGTGTGAATTTTTTTATTTTTATTTTTTTTTTATAAAAATTTTTGTTTTGTTCAAAGTGCTTAGCTATATTAGCTTAAAAAATTAAAAAATTGGAAAAATATATTTTAAAACTACCAATTTTAATAGCACCATAAAAAAATTTAAAGTGTCTAATATTTTGTTTTCCATTGGTTATGTATTTTAGTAGAAATTGGTGTAGACGTTAAAAATAAAAAAAAACTATAATTCAGTTAAAGAGAATCGCCTTATAATAAATGAAAAGATTTAAAATTACGAAAGTGTTATTTTCGCAAATAAAAATAAATCGGGTATATATATATTTTTTAACTACTTATTTAAATAACATTCAAAAGTAATAGAAGTTTTAACTTTTTGTTAAATAAATCATTACTTTTTGCATATAAAAAGAAAAATGAATTATTTATAAAGAAAAACATATTATTTTACTTTACACTTAATTTTTTCAAGCAAGCATAAGCCATAAGAATAAAATATATAAAACTTTTATTAAACTTTCAAATGCTTTATAATTAAGAAGTTAAAAATATATTCTTTCAGTTTCTTTTATTTTTCAAATATGTATTTTTGCAATTTTGAAGCACTTTGTATATTATAGGTCAATTTTCATTATAGCTTCTAGCATTTTGGACAAAGCAATCCTCCGCCTCCGAATAGGTATGATTAATATATAAATACACAGGGTATAATTTAATTAATGGCTAAAAATACAGAATATCATTCCTTAGCTTCTTTAAAAAAAAGTTCATTTAAACTATATATAATATATGTCCCAAACGTCTTAATTTTTAAGATTCAGGATGTTAAAATTTTTAAAAAATCAAATAACTTGAAAAAACTTATTTTAGTAAAAACTGTTATACTGGATATAAACCTTATATTTAAATAAGTACTTATTATTTTTCTACGCGAAAGTGTGCGACATAGTAGAGGTTAAGAAATTTAAAAAGCAAAATAACATAAAATATACAAAATTTAAATAACATAAAATAAAAATCCAATTTGTCCAATTTATAAAGTAAATAACATTTCAATTGGAAATTAGGGTATGCTCATGGGCAGTTCACAATTCTAGTTGAAGATATCTAAAATTGTAGTTCTACGGTCCTTACAAGTTAAAAAAATAATAATAATATTGATGCCTTTAAGTTTATTTAACAACTTACATCAATCAATTTACATCTTAAATGCAACCCAAGACTGTATTTAAAAATAGTGAAACGGCTTATTTAAAAGTTATTACTTGCGCAAGTTATTTACGAAGCCATTTTTAAAGACTTTAAATGCATGTGCAAACATAACATACATTTTAGGATTGCGCTTTATGGTTAGTTCTGGTGGTGGTCCCTAAGTAATGGGCCAAAATTTAACTGGAGAATTGTGACGTTAATTATTGCGACTTAACAAAACTAACCTCAGTACAATAGTTGATATTAACTAAGAAACAGGTTGTTAAAGTTAAAAAATTCTTTCAAATTGTTTTAAAAATATTTAATACATTTTGAAAATTACTAAAAACTAATAATAAAACTCGGTATCTAGGGGTTTTCTGACATAAGCGTTAGCTATAGGACGCTACCAACACTACTTTGAATTTCTTTAAAACACTCAACTTTTTTGTGCTACTCTGTACGTACCAAGTGCGTACCGTTTAAGTTAGCAAGTTAATTCTCCTATTCTTTTTACACTAAATTACATTTGTATTTGCAAGAAAGGCTCTAAGCCACCATTTTCAAGATATTTGCATTTAAGTGGTTTAGTGCAACCAAAAAGTATATAGAAGAATACATATGTAAAATGATTCGTTTATGATGGTGCAGTTGAGTTGTAAGTAGTTATGAATAATAAGCTGTTTTTAAAGGCGTTTTTGGGTTGCACTAAATAACTTACTGGCGAATATCTGGGACAGGGTTGCTTAGAGCGATTTCTACAGGGAATAACTTTTTGTGTAAAAAATATTAAATACTTTGATATTTTATTTAAATGATATACAGGATGATTCAAAAATCGATCATAAAACTTAAGGGGGTTCTACTTGACAAAATAAGGGTAGAACTTCTTATATTTTTTTCAAAATGTCATTCGTTTTCGAGTTACAAGCCGTCAAAGTTTAATTTTTATTTAAGTTTTTTCGCCATATTGCATTTAGTTTTTGTTAGGATGTTAAACTTTAAAAAGAAAATCGGTTTTTTTATAATATATCAAAGATGCTTTTTCCGATTTAAATAAAATTTAACTGTGGCGTTTCTTAAAATATAAAGGTAATTTAGCCCTAAACTAATTTAATAAGTAAGACCAGTTGCGGCGTGGAAAGCATCTTAGCTAATATACAAGAAAATTTACGCCACTGACTTTTTTGCAACTTTATTTTTTTGTACTAAACATCAAAAAATACAACTTTTTGTGTTTTCATATTTTAATGTAGCTTGGTTAGTTTTTAAGAATAATAAAGCTCTACCATTATTTTGTCAAGTAGAATCACCCTCCTAAGCTTCTTGATCGATTTTTGAATCACCCTGTATAGAGGAAAGCACAAAGAAGCTGTGACGTTTTAGAGATATTCAAAGTAGTGTAGGTAGCGTCTTTTAGTTAAACCAAAAGTTAACAACAGATATGAATAGCTCATGTCAGAACACCATAGATTCCGAGTTTTATTACAATATTTCAAACGTATTAAATAATATCAAAAAATGTAAAAATGTTTTTACAAATTTGAAACCCTGTGTCACAGTTAATATCAACCTTTGTACTAAGTTAAGTTTAGTTTAATCTCACTATTTTAACGTCTCAATTTTTTAGTTAAATTCTGGCCCGTTATTTAAGGACCACCCTGTATTCCTTAAAAAATAGTAATTTATCTAATTTATTATATCAAGGCTAATAAACCATAGAAAATGTCAGCATTTCGCTGATTTTTCGAGCAAATACTTTGATATTAGTTTTTATTGCCGTCGCTCTGCAGAGAAACTGTCGTTTTACCAAGTTTGACGCGGCTCGTTTCACATATCCAGCGTTTGTTTTGGTGTTTACTGTTACAAATAAAATTGAGTCTTTATATTTTTCTTTCCCCATTTTCCGGTTTCTGTTTTCATCTAAACTGTGCTGAGCGTGATGTAAATAAATATGAGGTAAGATAAAGATTTAATACCAAAAAGATGAAAACATAATTGATGGAATTCTTAAAATTCCTATTAAAAGTGGCTTTAAAACAAAAGATAATTTATGAAGCGTAAAATATGTAAATTAAAAAATATTTATTCATTGCGAGTTAATGATTTATGATAGAAATAATATAAGGTAGTTAACAAGGAGTGTTGGATAACGGCTGCCACCCAAAGGTGGTTTACCCTAATACGGTTAATTTTAGTAGCCATGAAAAAATAATAATAATTGTCTAAAATGATATTTTTTTAGGATAGATGAACGAACTACCCTTGTTTCAAAAAAAAAAAAAAAAAACGGTTATGGCTTTAAATAGGATTTTGCAAATTTTTGCCCTACCTGAAGGGTCGTAAATGACAAAAGGCGGTTAATTCAATTTAGACATGGCTATTTTACCCTAGATTAAAATTTAAAAAATGACAGCGATAATGTCAAAAATGACTTTTTAGGTATTATGGTATTAAGAATGTCATATTCAGGGTGTTCCTTAAAGACATGCTTAATTTTATATTTTTAATAAAAACTGGCTAACTAGGGGATATAATCCCGAACTTTATTTCCAACCCCAGAATTCCGGGATAGTCTCGGAATTTTAGAGTAGAGTACGAAAAATGCGAAAATATTTAAAAATTACCTTTTATTTTTATAATTTAATAAGGAATAGAAAAAACTAAACAAAAAAGAAGTATCTTCTTTAAAACAAAAAAAAAAAAAAACAAACTAATTAAAATAGAGAAAAATCCACTTGATAAAAACTTTCTTTTGATAAAGATATTTTTACAGTCGTCTTGATTGGATACCTTTAAAAATAAAAACAAAACCTGTATTTTGCAACATCGACACACCCTCTTAAAACCTCTAATCGACGGCATTAAAACATTATTAATACAATACAACAAACTTAAGGCAATAATAAACCCTATAAATAATAAAAAGTAAAATATCCTAAAATTTATTTTTTTAGGGGGGAGGAGCAAAAACTTTTCTCTGTCACCCCCTTTGGCTTTTTTTTGTCTGGAAAGTGTTACCAAACAAAAAGATCCCCACCTTACAAATCCCCCAAGTTTAGCCCCAGATTTAGAGAGGGGGCATATAAGGTTGTATGCCCCGGGTGATACTTTCAAGAGGGGGCAAAACTGCAACTATAACCATATTTTCGCCGTTAAAGATTTTAAAATAATTTTAAACCATGAGTTTTGTCATATACGTCATAAGTCACTGATTGTGAAGTCGCAAAAATAAATGTTTTCAAAGTTATTTCATTTAATTGACGTCACTATCAATTTAAAATCGTTGACAACAGAAGTAAATTTATTTTATTTTAAAAATGGTGATATGGACCATATTTTTGCGTGAAATTATTTAAAATAATTTTAAATCATTTCATTTTTGCGTCGAAATTATTTCGTGTAATGACGTCACAACTGTCACTTATTGAAAGTATTTTTAAACCTTCACAGGAGGATGTGTCGAAATGTATTTACAGTTCATATGTCAAATGTGTTCTTATGGTGGTTTTTGTTATCACAATAAAATAGAAATATAAAAGAAGCTGATGTAACAGTATAGCATCCATAACAAAATTAATACATTTTAAAAATTGTTGTTATTGATTTTAAATTGTAAGTGACGTCATGAAATGAAATAATTTTGAAATCATTTATTTTCGCGACTTCACAAACAGTGACGTATATGACAAAATCGTGGTTTAAAATTATTTTCAAATCTTTAACAGCTAAAATATGGTTATAGTTTTGCCGCCCCTTGAAGGCGTCACCCGCGGGCATACATCCTTATTTGCCCCCCTCTAAATCCGGGACTAAACTTGCGTGATGCGAAGTACTACTTTTACATGACTTTTTGTAAGTAAGACCGCGTAAACCTGACTAAAATCAGCCGGAAAATAAAAATGTCTTAGTTTTAAGTTTTATTGGCATTTAAAACTCCATAAATTGTCAGGAAAACTAGGTGCGTTTTGTTTCATGCAATATCATTAAAAAAATGTTTTTTTAATTGATCCCGAAAATTCTGGGATTTAAGGAATTTAATCCCGGGGACTGTAAAAGAGGCGGGATCCCGGGATTATATGCCCTATGGCTAACCGAACGCCGCGCCGACAGCATTATCCTAAAATCCCTAAGTTTTAAAAGCGGGTAATGCCTACCACACTAGACTTGGTAAACTAATACAGCTTTCAATTAAAAGATCCATCGTCATTACGCAGTCTTAAAACTACACTAATGAAAATATATCAGAAGGAAGCAAAAAAAAAACAAAAAAATTAGTTTTATATACAAAGAACAACAAGTTATTACAGGGAGCAAATGCTTCAGGTAACAAAAAATTAATTTAGATTTTCGGCCGCTTTCATAAACATAAGTAGGTAATGCCACTGGATGACGATTTTTTTAATTTACCAAAGCTCCGGCGCGGCGGTCGTTTTGCAAGTTCCTGTTTGATATGACGAAACCCATCTTAAAAAAAAAGTGTAGGTGTATTTGTCGTAGGTAAATTTCTTCTGCCTGGGCAAATGACTTAATGAAAATAATTTTAATTTAAAAGCCATTTGCCTAGGTGAATGCATTTGCCGTGGCCCTTGTTAGACAAACGACTGTGATATATTTGATAAAATATTGGGCGTACGGCGTACAGTGTGTTTTGCAGACCACAGAAAAAAGCAAAAGTATGTGCAATATGATTGGTTTGAAGCTCTATAGACGGTCATGCAAAGCTGTTCCATTGGAGCGATCATTGTTAGTTTTGGTTAATTAAATCTTGTTTTTAAGTCGCTATATTAAGAGGATGCTTGTGTCTTATAAAAAAGGCCATAATTTTTTGTTGCAATATAATGGTCGCACTACAATAATTAAAATTAGTCAATAGGTATAATAACATAAAATGTATATAAAATTATAATTTGGGGAATTTTTATACAATTGTGAAAAAATATAGACTGCAACACATCCAATAAGTGTCTTCTTTTTATTAATAAGATTGCCACACCCACCTAATGGCTTATGCTGTCAAACTTCCATTCGTAAAAAAGTATCACTTTATGCACTTGTCACATAAATTAATATTATTTAAGTTTGATAAACCTTTAACCAGTAATTTTAATGTACAATAATATATTAGTGATATAATATGGAATCTACATGAAGTACAATAATATATTAGTGATATAATATGGAATCTACATGATTATTATTATTAATTAAAAATGTTAGTTGAATTCCCAATTAAAATGATAAAACTCAGTTTGAATACGCATAAACAAAAACCCGTGCATACAGCGCTCAAATATAAAGATCAAAATAAATTGAAAATCCAAATAAAAAACCCTTTGATTTTGTTATAAATGTTGACCTTAATTTTATAAAACCAAATGCCATATTAGTATTTGCTTAGATTTGACATTTTCAACAAATTATGTAAAATTAAATTTGTTAATTTAAATAAATTTTAAAAAATTGTGTATAGAATACTCGCTATTGAATCCTAACAAGTAAATAACATTCTTTTAATAAATTAAAAACGAGCCCAAGCTGCCACATTATTATTATAAAGGCACTGGCTAAAAGACCGCCGGCGGCATTGCTCAACTATAAGAAGAAAACCGCAGTTAGACGGTTTTATTTATTTACGTACATAAAAGCCGCTGCAAATCTAAATTAAGTTGTTGTTACCGGCGGTTTTAACTTATTTTATTAGTAAATGTCGTCCGGCGGCTATGTCAATAAAAAGTAATAAAAGCTGCCAAATAATAGTTAACCTAACCCTGCTGTGCCGTAAACCTATAGTTTTGTTGTGGTTTTACTGTAAAATATTTAATTTTTCATTATTCAATAAACAAAAATGAATCTGAAAAACACATTTGTCACCTACAAAAATTATAATAGGTATTTAAAACGAAAATCTATCTTTTAAAAAAGAGAAGCAGTACAGGTAATAAAGCTTAAAAAAGTAAAACCTGGCAATTCTTTGGTCCTGCATGGATTAATTTAAAATTTTAACAGATGGTAAGGAATAGTACAAGGATCAAAGTCTATATTGAATTGAAGGGCGCCAAAACCCTGGTATTTCTTGCCAGCCTCCCTAATGGTTAAGAATTTCTAGTAACATTTTAACCACAGAAATTAACCAAAAAGTGATTTTAAGCAAATAATGTTCCTTACATTTTTTCATAACAATAATATTTTTCAAGTTATTTGCGACTAAAATTAATAATTTTTTGACAAAAAAACGACGGTTCATATGGGTATAAGAAAATCACTCTAAAATTATGCAATAAATAAAATAAACTTAAAAAAATCATAAAAACAACTGTTTAACTACCTCCTAAATAAAACTGACTTTAACTCTTTTACAATTCATTTTACACATATATTAATTATACGTCCAATAAGTTTAACCAATTAAGAATGCCCAATTTCGACGGGTCATTAACAAAACATCGTAAGAAACTTTAATCAAATTTTACAGTTTTTTTTGCATTATTTTTAAACAAAAAGATTATTTTTTTGTATATACATTAGTGCACAGCTTTATTTTAGTTCTCGGTTTTCATTTAAAAATAAAGCAATAGAAAGAAAAAAAAATGTTTTTGAAAATTGACGAAAGTTGCTCACGGTGTTTTGTCAAGAACCCATCAAGGTTTTATAGATTATCATGCTCCGCATTGGCCTATTCAAATTTTTCAAAGAAAAATTTATTGTTTTTTTAACGTATCTTCTTCGTTTAAATGTATGTTTTTTGTGGGGCTTTTGAAGAGCTACGAGGCTCTGTAAGTTCCTTAAAATCCCTTGGTTTTTAAATGGCGTGAGTTTAAAGGGCTCGAAAAAGGTGGTGCCTATTCGTAAATAGAGGTTTTAAACGACTAAATCTCGCCAAATATTTACTGTTCAAAAAATCTACACACAAAAAGTTTAGTCATTTAAAAAAGCTGCAATTTAAAACTGTTTATCTTATCCCCAGTATTTTTGGACTTTTTAGAAAAAAAAAACGGTTAAAAAATATAAAATAGTGAAACATCGTTTTTTTACTTGGGCTCAAATTTGAAAAAAGCCATTTAAGATTAGTAAAATTTCTTGGATGTATTATATACCGGGGGTTGTAAACAAATGCAAGAATTTAAGGAGGTAATTTTTCACTTAAAAAATAAAAAAAAAACATATGAACATATGTCCCAAACGTCTTCGTTTCTGATGAACGGGGTGTAATTTTTTTTTAAATATTGTGTTTTTATAATAGGGTTTTATACCCATTCAGATATTTAAAAAAATGGGAGACGCACCCATAACACCAAAAGACATTTTTGGCATACAAGAAAAAAAAATTGTATCAGTGTCGTCCATAAAGGGTTTAAAATAAATATTTTTTTGATAAAAATAGTACGCCACTGCATTTTTCTTTAATATTTTTTTATCCCCATTTAGTTTAGAACAAATTTGATCTCTTGCCTTTATTTGTGATGTACGGTTTTTGCGTAAATAATTTAAAATCACTTTTTGGCATGGTTAGTATTTATTCCCAATATGAAATTTTATATTTCGTTGTTTTTTCTTGAATTAGATAGACATTTGACCATGCTGATAAATGGTTTCTATATATTGCGTTGTTGTTTACGCGAAAACCTTACGTCAAACAAAAAAAGTCACGAAATCATTTGTTATAAACTAAACGGGGATTTAAAAAAACTGAAATAAAAGAAGTGGCGTATTATTTTCTTTTAAAAAATACCCCTCATGGACGACACTGGTAATTTTTTTCTTGTATACCAAAAAATGTTTTCTGATGCAAAAGGTGCGTCTCCCAAATTTTTTAAAAATATCTGAATTGGTATAAAAGGTATAATAAAAAACAATATTTAAAAAAAAATTAACACCCCGTAATAAAATGGTAAAAATGGTGTAATAAAATAAACATTTATTTATCATATTTATTGTTTTTTTGTAATTTTTGCACTTAATCCAATTATGGTATTACCTCGACCTTATGCTTTATCTTTTTTCCTTTTAGGCAATGGTAATTCAATATTCTCAATATTGTTATCCGTAAGGCTAATAAAAAGTTCCTTTTCTTGTGCTGAATTTTTTAAACATCTCCTTTAACTATTTTTTTTCCTGCAGATGAAAAGTTACTTCCATCCTAAATACATGCACACTTTAATTGGTATACTTAAGTTATTTATTTATTATATACATATTTTTAACTTTTACTAATTTTTTGAAGTCGGTTCAATTTTTTTTAAATAGTTATTCTTTGCTTTTTAGTTATTTTATTATTACAATTAAATCGGTAAATATTAACTAAAAAATACTACTAGTACCTCTTTAAGTGGTTAGCTGCAGCTTCTATTGATTTATAAGCTTTTGACAGAAATGGAGGTTTAATTAAGTAATAAAAAAAGTTGTAAGTAACCAGAACTAACTATGCCTTTCACCTTATACTCTTTCTTAAGTTCCTTATATTTTCTATTAAAAGTTTATATATCGATGCACAGGGGGCTGCAATAAATCGATACACACGGGGCTGCAGCTAACCGTTTGTATATTGGTAAAATACATTATATCTGTCAAAAGCTTAAAATGGATACACGCGGGGCTGCAACAAATCGATACACACGAACTGCAGCTATCCACTTGTCTTTTAGTTCCGTAAAAAGGGTTAATTGTACCCCAAGGTTGTCGATTCTAAATGCGCCCTTGATGTTTCCAACGTATGGCAGAGAGAAAAAATAGGTCTAGTACGTTTCTTTCTCGCGATCCTGACTTTTGGACGACATTGGTAATAATTATTTTTTTCTTGCATACCAAAAATGTGTTTTGGTGCATAAAAGGCGTCTCCTAATTTTAAAAAAATCCTTACTGGTATAAAATCATTATAAAAAAAAACAATAATTAAAAAAAAAATTAACACGCTGTAGTTCAAAAACCAAGACGTTTGGGACAAATTTTAATATTTAGTTTTTTCATATTTTTAGTGTAGAATTAGCCCTTAAAGTTTGTCGGATAAGTTGTGAAACACCCTGTATATTATTTTACCAGTAAAAAAATCTTTTAAAAGCCTTAAAAAAGCATTTTTTTATCTCAAATAATTTTTAAAATATAGCTTTGCAAATTTAATGAATAATTTTTAATTACCGTTAAAAACGTAATAAACTTACATCCCCTCAAGTTTTGTATATCCTAACGTATAAAGGAAAAAAGAACACAATTTTTTTAGAATGATTCTGTAGTAACTGTATCTTTTAACAAAATTATTTTTCTTGTAAGATACCTATACAGGGCACGACAAAAGTATGTTCTTTTTTAATGGAACACCCTGTATATTAAATCACCATTTAAAAGATAATTTAAAGAGCGTTACAAAAATACCATATTTTATAGATCTATCGTTAATGGTTTAAAAAAAATGGCTATAAATAACATTATTGGGCAATTATGCCATAATATAACCTACCTACATAATTGAAATTTACATTTATTCTTTAGATTCGGATGACCATATTTTCGAAAATAATGAAGATAGATTTATCAAATGTTCCATTTTTTAAGCCCATTAAAATATGTTTTGATTAGTAATATAATATACTGGGTGTTTCATTTAAAAAATTACTTTTTTGTCCTACCTTGTACATTTTAAGCGATATTTAAAATAGAATTATTAATTTAAGAACTACATAATTTACCCAACAAACTAATATAATTATTTATTTTGTACGATAAAAATAAAAAAGTTAAGGGAGGTGTGGATTTATAACTTAACACCCGGTACATAGATAAAACCGCAAGACGGCGGTTTTCTTCTTATAACTTAGCAATGCCGCCGGCGGTTGTTTAGCCAGATTAGAGATCCATTTTAATTAACTTTTTTATTGTATTACTTGTTGGCAGGTTACAGTGCATGCAAATGTTTGTTAAGTAGTTTGTTAACTATCTAATTTTCAGTACGAAACTGTAAAGTATGCTTAGTTAGTCCTTTGATAAAAGTGCCCCAACCCACCTATCGTCTCCACTGCTAAGCACACTTCAGGAATAGGGCCTTACTTTGTCCGACAACGTATACTATGTCTAAACTAATCAGCTTATTATACAAGGTGGCTGTCTATATTATGACCAATTTTGATCGCAAATAACTTCAGAACAAATAAGGTTTTCAGGATTTGGTTTATGCATACAGTGTGTTCCACAACTTATCCGACAAATTTTAAGGGCTAATTCTACAATAAAAACTAAGAAAAACTTTATCTGTTAACAGTTTTAAGTTTCAATATTTTTTGAACTTATTGATTTTTTTTCATCATAACTTTTATACTATATAAGAAGACATTAAAAAAAAATTGGGGACTCCTTCTACGCACCAGAAGAAACTTTTTGGCCTACAAGGAAATTTCCCATTTTGTCAATAACAGGTTTAAGGTAAATATAAAAAAATTATAACCCTACTGAATTTTTTTATAATAAATATATTTTTGAAATTTTCATTTAGTTGGGAACCAATTTAATTTTCCGACTTTTTTATTTGATGCGTGATTTTCGTGTAAATAAACAAAAAACATTTTTCGGCAGGGAAAAGATTTAATTTTAAAAATATTAAAAAATATATAGGGTATTTTATTCAAAACAACAAAGTTCCCTATATTGGACAATTGGACATAGTGTTTGTTTTTGTGGTAATAAAAGATCACAACAAAGTGGTAAAGATTTTAAAAAGTCTTAAAATATTTATATAAATATAATAAGATTTTTAATTACATGTAAACCCATTTATAAATACCCGTAAAAGTTTGTTTTATTATAAAATTTATTTATTTTATACAAGCTGTTTAAAAATCGAGGCTTTTGGGAACCGTAAGAAATACAGCATTGGTTATGTTAAGGCAAAACGGATTTTATTGCTTAACAATATTTTGTTTTAAAAATGTTAAAATTTCCACGTGCAAACGAAATTTTGCAAAACATTTTTTTTAATTTATTTAACGAACTATTTTACCACAGAATTTTATTGCCTCCTTTTTTAATTAGGGGTATCTGAAAATCTTGCATTAAAAAATTGTTAGTAAAAATATTTCAAGTGGCAATAGTTTTTCTAAAAATATTTTTGCGAAATTTCGAATTTGTTAATAAACATTTATCAAATTTACAAAAAAAATTACAAATAGAGGATTTGCTTCGAAAGTTTTTCTATTGGGGGAAGGGGCAAACAAAAAATCACCTTTTTTTCCAAAATATTTTTTTATATCAAAGTGTTCCTTTAAGCATCAATACCATATGTTATAAATTTGGTGTGGGTCTCATGTCCTTATTTTAAGATTAATAATTTGAAAATCCTGGCGACGCCCATGCGAATTAGCTAAAACCCTAAAGGTCGCCTAGAGATTATTTGAAGGACCAACTTTAAAATGGTCTTTAGTAAACAAGCACGGTCACCAAGATCTAATTTAAAGGGTATTTCAAGGTTAAACTAATAAAGTGGCTTGTAATGAACTTTAACAAGTGGGTAACGATTTATTATTATTATTTTTTTAATTAGATCTGGACGATGTACCGTACCTAGGCGGTTGTCAATAAAATAGCTGAAGGACATTTTAATGTCAAACTAAAGGTTTTTTCTGAATATTATAGATATGTAGAAGTATTAATACGTATCTTTTTGATTTCAGCGTACTCATTAACACATATAATTACATGCTAAGATACTACTAAGTTTCTTTTTATTTTAACATTTACCTAACCTTCAATTGACTAACCATTACTAACCGTATAGGTACGCTATATCGCCAAGTTCCAATTTAAAAAACTATTAAACCGTTAACCCATTTGGTTACGTTCATAACAAGTTATTTTATTAGTTTAATCTTGAAATGACCTTTAATTGGAATCTTGGTGATCGTGCTTGTAGGTTAGATAGTTTTTAAAGTTTGTTAAAGGCCTAGTTAGGTTGAGCCTTTATTTAAATTTAGGGTCGAGATATCATCAGGATCAGTTTTGACGCGGTATAAACTATAGCAGTCTACTGGTTGGAGTTCATTAAAGGCTCTTATTTTTAAATCAATTAACGAAAATCTTGGCAAATCTTACTCTCTCGGGACTACAGCTAATATTTCGTGTTACTTCCCTTTATACCTTGGGTAATATTTCTAGGATCACGCTGGGCCCAGGATAACTTTTACTCAGAAAGGTCAGAACTACACAATACGAAATTTTTATCCAATTCGGCTAAAAACCAAAATCCATTAGGGGTTAGATTCACTTAAAAGACGATAAAAACCCAATTTTTAGGATTTTTTTTGCCTTTTTAATTTAATAACATGAAATTTTGTACATAAAATCTCTATACTTTTGACATAGTTAATTTGTAAGAAAAATTATTTTTAAAGCCTCTGTAGCCGATGTCTCTCTCTAAAAACAGACATTTTGCGATATATCTCTGCCCTGGAATATCTAAAATAAAAAAAAAAACGTATCTATACTTCGGTCACTATAAATTAATAATAAATACCTAGTAAGTAACTTCGGTAGCTGTAGTTTTAAACCAAAAATATATTTTTTATTGTGGTAACTAGGGTTACTGACCTTTTAAACCAGTGAAATACATAGTTTGTTCAGATGTTTTTCTTTATTTAGAGTAAACATATTATAGTTTCAAAAATCTATAAATTAATCAAAAAGTAGACAAAAAAATATTTTTTTTCAACCAAATGGCGACTTGTCAAACACAACAATCTTTTTCGGGCCTTAAATTTAGGCCTTTAATTATTTAATAAAAAATATTATCGCAAACAAAAACCTTTGATAACTTGCTCAAAAATATATCTAAAAAGCTTGTTTTAAAATTTAGAAGCAATCGGTTTAGTAGTTTTCGAAAAATCGTGGTCACCGTCTTTAAAAATTTTTACTTTAAATTTTAGAGAATACACTTGAATACATGTGCACTAGAAATATGCTAGAACAAAAAATCGTCTTTTTTTCAAAATTGCAAGTGGATATAACCCCTTAAGTAAGTGTGGGGTCCGGTGTTTCGGGCGGCGGCACACGGTGTTGTCTGCTCGGGGATGCGGACCGAGCAACAACCATCTAAGTTATGGAATGAATGGTGTGTGAATGAGAAGGAGTAGGGGTCAAGGTACAATAAGCCTTCAGGCTGCAGTGCACCACCTAGGGGGCGGTCGTCGGACCTGGGTGGGATGACCCCGAAAGGGTGAAAAAAAAAAAAAAAAAAAGTGTGGGGTCCTGTTCCCAAAAAATTGAAATTAAATCGTAATTTTTTATAGTAAAATAGTAAATATAGGTTTTTATGTTCGAAAGGTCGCATTAATAATGTAAAGTGTGACAAAGCATTAAAATAAGAATAAAAATACGTGTTTACTAACTTTAAAACCAAATATTCCGCCTATTTGAAAATATAAAGCTGATGATCACTGTTCACAGACGAAACATCGTATCCTAAATTTAATAACACTATTTTATAAAACGGAAAAGGTAGCAATGATATTGTATGTTAAATATATTTTTAAATACACTTAGAAAAAAAAACTATTTGCTAAAATTTTGTTTTCTTTGTCAGATAATTCCGGAACGGCTAAATTTTTTAAATTAAAAAAAATATATATTAAGCATAAAAATGCACAACTGTGCCCCAATTTAACCAATCTTGTTTCTCTTATCCTTCCCGAGATATTAAGGGTTGACCTTGACATTTGTAACACCTCGTATTTTTTGAGACCGTCTTCTAGTGAGGT
Source organism: Listronotus bonariensis (assembly GCA_014170235.1). Taxonomy (NCBI): domain Eukaryota; kingdom Metazoa; phylum Arthropoda; class Insecta; order Coleoptera; family Curculionidae; genus Listronotus; species Listronotus bonariensis. The sequence continues at coordinate 142,090 of JACEGR010000576.1, forward strand.
CTTGTGCCGAAATTAATCAAGAAACTATATAAGTCTCCTCGTGTCTGCATACTTAATGATTCCATACATAGCGTGTCTTTAAAAGGTCTCTACAAAATGCTACCACAAATTCCTCGGATCAAAATACAACGATCTAACGCAAATTACCTTAATCAAAAAGTTGATCGTTTGTGAGATACAGGGTGTTAAAGTTTTTATCTTATTTTAGCTGTTTTTAAATGTTTTATTTGTACAAAATTTAGTATTAAAAGATTTTTCAGAGTGAAGAATCGAAATATGATAATGTTTTTATCGTAAAATATAAAGGAAGCCACCTGCATTCCTTTTCTTAAATTCAAAGGGTCATATTTTTTTTCCGTGGTATATTATAATTTTAGAATAGAATTTTTATTCTTTTATATTTTTTGAACCAAAAAGTACACTTGAAAATTGCCGCTACGAGCAACCGTTTGTGGGATATTTCAGATTAAACATTATGTTTCATACCAATGTTTGCCATTGCATTCTTTCACGCCTATATATATATATATATATATATATATATATATATATATATATATATATATATATATATATATATATATATATATATATATATATATATATATATATATATATATATATATATATATATCAAGCAGGTTTTTGCAAATCTCAATCAGACAAAAGCGATATACTCAAAAATTCTTAGGGTCGTCTGTCTAGAAGTGTTTAAGGTCACTGCCGGCGAACACTAATTTCCTAATACCATTACATCCTACCTACCCAAGAGCTAACACCGCTCTCAACCCTACCTCGGTTGTTTTTCTTCCTCCAAGCCTGAAAAGGCAAACAGGAAGCGCCTTAATTGTATATATTTATTGTTGTAAATATATTATGTAACATAGTAGATTTCAGTATGTATTGTAATTTTAAATTTATGAATTAAGGCATTTAGTAAGTAAGTAAGTAGGCCACTTGGTTGTTTAAAACGTCTAAACAAAATGTAGCCAGAAATTCTTTTGGCAAAAATATAACGATTTAATGCAATTTACCTTGATAAAAACGTTGCTGGTTTGCTAGATAGTGTCTTTCCATTTATTTTTTTTAAACTTAAAAACCTTTTATTTTGCAATTGATTAACATCTTTATTAAAGCAGATTGGGTTAAATCGTTGTATTTTGGTGAAAGAAAAGTGTTGGAAAATTTTTGATGACACGGGTATTTTTCCGGACAGTTGAAAGGCTGCATGTGTCTAACCTATCCCCAAGAAAGAATCTAAATCTCTTTCATTCAACTATAGACCTATTTCACTTCTCTCAGTGCTTTGTAAAGTAATAAAGAAATTCAATAACTCGCGAATTCGTAAAGTGTTTGAAAAAATAAAATTTTACATGACAGGCAGTACGGATTTCGTCACAAGAGATCTACAGCAGATCTTTTTTCCCTTGTATTACACAACTGGAACAAGGCTTATGAGTTTCTAGGTGAGTCCCAAATCGTTGCTCTTGATTTATCAAAAGCTTTTTACCAGGTCTGGCATGACGTGTTTCTCAAACTTTCCTCCTACGGTCTTCCAACTAAACTCTGCTTTTGGCTCTCTAGTTTCCTTTCTAATCCACGTAAATCAGTCATTGTTAATGGCCACTCATCAAGCTTTCACAAAATTAATGCCGGAGTGCCTCAGGGCTCAGTACTGGCACCAACTTTGTTTCGTCTCCACATCAACGCCCTTCTTTCTTTCACAACCAATTCCATTTATGGTTTTGCTGACGATAGTACCCTACACTTAAATTTTTAGTTTCTTAAACCAATCCCTCAACCCGACTGGGACAGCAAACGCAGGGCGATGCAGATATATCTCTTTTACTGGACCTCAGTTTGATAATGGATTGAAGCGCCAAAAATCTCGTTTAATTTAATGAATCCAAAACACAATCATGTTCCTTGTCGCGGAAAAATCATCAAACACTTAAGTTTACTTATAAGTGGCCAGGTTTTGCAGAGCAAGGAAGCATTCAACCTTGTGGACATCACATTTGAGAATAACCTCAACTGGAATAAACATATTGTATATATAGTCGCCGCGGCTTTAAAAAAGCTCGTATTTATTTTTTGAGTCAAAAAGTATTTTTCCCCTTCCAATTTATACACTTTGCATGTGTCCCAAATTCGACCCTTTCTGGAACATTGTTCTCATGTTTGGTAAATGGCGTCCGCCATAACCCCTGAGCATTCTTGAGGCCATTTAAAGAAGAGCTTTGCGTCTCATAAATGATCTTTTACTTACTGACAGACTTCCTTCTCTAGCCCATCGTCGAGCTGTGGGAGATCTATCGCTTTATTATAGATACTTTTATGGCTTGTGCGCTAACGAATTATCAAGTATAGTCCCTTCACTTGCAACTTTAACCAGGAAAACTTGTGGCACCGCACGTATGCATCCATATACGGTCCAACTGGGCAGGCCCCGAACTTCCCATTTTGTTCGTTCTTTTATCCCTCGAGTTTCTAGAATGCGGAACCTGCTGCCAGCAAAGGTCTTTTCTTCTTTCGCAAATCTTTAAGTTTTTAAGTTCCGTGTTAACAAACTTTCTCCTATTTTGCTTAAGACATCCACGGTAGGTTAGTTAGTTAGTTCAAAGATAAAAAAAATGGAAACCTAAAGAGCGTAAAGAAATGCGAAGATTTTTTATGTGCTCGTAGCGATATTTATCAAGTATAAGTACCTTTTTTGTTCAAAAAATATGGGAAAATCAAAATTATCCACTAGAATCATAATATACCAGGACAAAAAAGTAATAACAGCAAAAATATAAGTAGTTTTGGATAATAATTATAAAAAAACAGTAAAATGAAATAAAAACTTTGACACCCTGTATCTCACAAGCGATCAACTTTTTGACTAATGTAAACTGCGTTAGATCATTGTACATATGTTGGCCCGTGGAGTCTATGGTAGCATATTGTACAAACCTTTTAGAGATACCCTGTATAGAAATTTAATTATACAGAATATTGTAATAATTACTAAGACAAGAATTCATTGAATAATGCGGTGGCCGCAACAGTTCATGTTCTCTTATAGACCCCATTATCAATAATGCATCCTATTTAGACCAGTCAAACATTTAACTTGGCTGGTTTCGTAGAACTGGCCAAGTTTTGGTTAGTTAAAATAGTTTCGGGGCCATTATTAAGTGTTCCTAGAGCCCTATGATCTTGTATTTAATAAATAAAGTTTAATAATTGTTTTATAAATTTTCAAGGCTTATTTAATTTGAAAAAATATAGGTGGATACCTATTTTTTTAATTCTTAGCGACTTCTATTGCAATAGCATTTTAGCATTGATTTAAATTACATAATGTTCAAATCTTTATTAATAATTGAGTGTTAACTCTATTATTTCTGTAAGCTACTTTTTTCCATTAAATAGATAAGAGCCGATATACCTTTATCTATTGATTATAGAGTATAAGATATTCCAATCCTGCAATGCATGATGGAAAATGTATCAAGCGGTGCCGAAACCACGAGTGTGTTAGACACACTAGCCGCAAATAAAGTATTTTTATTATTGTAGGAGGCTGAAAATAATTTTTTAGCACTTGTGTGTTCAAAAATAATTTTCGATATTGGAAGAGTGAGCATGAAAATACTTAATTTGGCGGCTAGTGTGTCTCATACACTCGTGGTTTTCGGCCCCGCTTGACACATTTCCCATCATGCATTGCAGGACTGGAATACCCTCTAGCAGGTGCGGCTCGTCCATGAGGTCATTTGGTCAATGACCAACCTTCTTCGGAATAAAATTAAAAAATAATTAAAATTAATCCCAACAAAGCAAAAGCACAGATCTATTATGATGCAAAAACTACCTTTAAATCTGTTATTCTGTAAAAGCTCCCTTCGCGAGAATGGAGAGAATGAACTGGGTTAGTTCTGGTAAGTTCTTGTTAGTTCTGGTTAGTTTATAATTAAGCTTGACCAAAATGCATTAAAACCAAAACAAGAAGCACATACCCGCAATACATATTGTATAATCGTACAACGGTCAATAGGAATTGACCGTTGTATTGTACTGATTATAAAATATGTATTGCGAGTATGTGCTTTTGCTTTGGTTTTAATACATTTTGGTCAAGCTGAATTATAAACGAATCAGAACTAACAAGAACTAACTATAAAATCGTACAACGGTCAATAGGAATTGACCGTTGTACGATTATAAAATATGTTGCAACCTTAGCAGGCAACCCTTGATACAATGAGTGAATAAATTGTAATATGCGATTGCCTGCATCGCATCGCAATATATTTTTTCACCTTTGCGGCCATGTGTCTTTAGCTAAGACGGATGGTCTTATTGTAGAAAATATTCATTGTATAAACTTTTTTGTTTTTTAAATTTAGTTAGGTTAGGTTATATTAACGTGTATTATGTAAACTAACAATGGGTTTATCTGTCCAGGAAATATTACAATGTAAAAGAGTGATACTTCAAAATATTGAAAAACGATAAATAATAAAAAAGAGATGTCCGAAACCCGCTTTGGAACTAAAACCACGGAACAGAAAGGTTAGTTCTGATTAGTTAAGACTCAACAAGGCCATCAAAGAGAAATGAAAAAGAGAAAACAGGTACTTTAAACCGGTAAAAATAATTATGATATAAATATTTTTAAACTTAAATCAAAATTAAAAGTTTTATGAAGTCGCAATGATCAAGGAGAAAACGATTTAAAAAACATTATTCTTTTAAGCGGTTGTAGAAAAATGTTAGTTTGATTTATAATAGTATTTGCATGGATATTTGTAAACAATTTTTTTGACAGAAGCAGAAACATATCATTGTTAACGTCTGGCCATAAAAATAGTATATTGTATAGAAAATGTAACCCGATGTATAGCGAGGCAATAATAGTTGCTCACTTTTTTGTATATTATCTTCCGCACCCCATGTAAGGGCAATGATCATGCATGTAGTTCCAACTACAGCCTGACCAGATCAAACATATTCAGCAAAATAATTTGCGTCGAAAGAATCAAACTAATAAATTCCTCACAACAATTATCCGATAATATGTTTGATTTTTTTCATAAGCTTTAATATAAAAATGCTTTAATGGTAATTATTATATTTGTTTTAGGAATTAAGTTATTAAGACAATAAAAATGATGATAAAAAAAGTTAGGCTATAAGTTTGGCGTAACCGCTATTATTTTCGGTGAACAATACATTTTACAAGGTGATTAAAAGGTTAAACAAAAAATAATTTGTAATTGCCCTGTATGATTTACTCTAAAAGGAAGTACCTAATTAGATTTCTAATTAAATCATATTATGACATATAAAGGGTGAATTTAATCTGCAATAGCTTGTCTCCCAGACTATGACCTAAGTACATTAAATTTTTTTAAACTAGTAACAAAAAGATAAGTCGATAAAAAAGCTAAACTATGTTGTTCTAATTAGCTTAAAGTAAAGTTTTAAACCGCCTGTTTAAAATGCTGACTTCGTATTTACGACATGTATTCAGTTTTATTGCTTTGAGCTGCACCGGTTAAGAAAAAAGGTTTCTAATTAAATAAAGCCTTTACAAACTACTCTAAATAATAAATTTAAGCAAACAATATTTGCTAAAACCAGTTAGAAGAGGGGAACAATCTATTTCGACATGGATAAAATAGATAATGACTAAATGTTTTTACTATCGAAAAAAATCAGTGGTCTTTTTTACTACCGTTACTTTTCTTAATTGATTTGTAGGCATATATTAGGTCTGGCAATTTGTCTGTGCCCTTGGGGATCCAGAAAAGACTCACGCTAAATTGATAGCATCTTTTTTTTGGAACTAAGCGCTGTGAGTAAAATTCCAAAAAAACCTGATGTTTTTATGTTAACGGTGTGCACGTGTTTTTGTAATGACCCAGGACGGTGGTGCCCTCTACTGGAAGCGTCAGCAAGTGACAGTGAAGGTAGCAGTTCTTGGTTTGACAGCCAGCATTGCATCGATTGTAGAATTATTTTTGTTTTCTTTTGAAATTTCTGGGAGCTACGAGCTCCAGTTTTTCGCCGACGAAGTCCTGGAAAGCATAGTCCGGAAGGGGGAGAGCTGGTGGATTAAACCTAAAGGGACCAAAACCAAGAAAAAATAAATAGAATAACATAGAAGTTTAGAATGGGTAAATTCATTTTGCTGACCATGTTCATGAGTACGTCATTTCGTGTACTTAAAACGTCTACATATTTTTTTACGTAATTATTTCCCAGTGGTCTAAAATCGTGGTCACTCAAAACTGACATGGTCAGCAAAATGAATTTGCCTAATAATAAAATCCTATTATTATACTTTAACTATCTATTTAAAAAGACAATTTAAAAGTTTTTTGTACTCGCAAAACAGTAAAGTAGGATTAACCAGTTAAGGAATGTTTATTCATAAAAGGATTTGTTTACGTTTTAAGTCAATTTTGAGATTTCTTTTATTATTTTTCTTTGATTCACATTTTTTTTTTTGTTTTAAAATATTAGTTGTCACAAATAAATATAAAAGTATAAATATTGATCAAGACAAGACATATCTCACTCTTCATGAAAATTACTTTTGGAAGAATTAAAATTAGAAGAGTCAAATTGTACTTTATGGTATATTACTAGTTTATAATAAAAGCCAATATGTCTACTTGTTTATGATTTTTGTATTTATAATAATTTTATTTTCCAATATAGAGGGTGAACCAGAAGTCTGACAACGGTCATTTACTTGTTTCCCTAAAAAAAAATAATTTCTTTTCTTAAAGGTATATAGCCAGTAGGATGAGTCAAAAAATTTACCATTTTGTACTTTAAAAACTGGTTGGTAGAAGCCTTAAATATATATATATATATATATATATATATATATATATATATATATATATATATATATACAACAACAACATATATATATATATATATATATATATATATATATATATATATATATATATATATATATATATATATCTTGGTCCCTACTATGTAAAACAAAATTTTGTCTTATATATTCGTTAAAAATTAAATTCTCTACAATATAGTTTTTTACAACTTTTTCGTAAACCTCACCATTTAAAATGTATTAAAGGTTAACATTTTAAAATTTTAAGTAAAATTTCTTTTTTTTTTAGTTTAATATCTTCCTAACAAAAAAATATTATGATACTTTATGGTCTCATATAATAAGTCGATTTAATTTACCGTTTTAAAGATATTCACGGTCAAACTTTAATGCACACTATTTTAAACAGCTTTTTAAAAATAATTTAAACAATTTTAATTTAATTTATAAGTTTTGGGGACATTTGTAAATATTTTGGTTTTAGTGAACGTAGAAGTTAAGTTAACCTTTTTCCACTTTTTATAGTTCTAAGCATGTTCGGAAAAGAAGTTTAATTTCTTTTTATTTTTATTACCATCCGAATCTTAACAAATTAATAATAAAACATTGTTAAAAAAGTGTGCATTAAAGTTTCACAGTGAATATCTCTTAAACCATTAATTTAAACGACTAATCATACAAAATTCTTTTTGTAGAGCAGTGAATTTTCGCCAAACCATGAAGAGCACGTATAATAATATTTTTTGTTAGTTGAGTTATAATATAAAAAATATAATATAAAATTAAGAAACTTTGTCCTTTAGAAAACCTTTTTGTAAATAAGTTATTTTTTTACAAGTATGTGAGATGGGATATTTTCTTTATACAGTGTGGACGTAAATAGCTCTTCCTTCTAACTTTTGTACCCTTAATTTTTGCTTAATAAAATTTGGGTATGACTAATGGGAGGATATAAACTAGTTTTTGACGTTAAAATGTTAGTTTCAACAATCAAGATAACGGGTGGGCGCCATCTTAGGAAAACAAATTTAAAGGGAAGGGGGTCTTGTGGCATATCATTTTAAGGCTCCTAACGAGTACTTTAGAATCCTAAAATATAAAGTCAATATATTCATCTTTAACAAAATGGCGATACTTTAAAAAATACCTTTATTTCCGATTTGGATGGTCATATTTCCGAAACTAAAAAGTCAAATGTACTTAATACATAGGTACTTTTCTAAAAGTCTTTTAAAAATCTTTTTATTTGTAAATAAATAGACGGGGTGCTTAGGAAAAAAGTACCTACCTTTTGTCCTACATGTATATTATTTTAAAGTACTGCCATTTTCTAATAGATGAAGATATTGACTTTAAATTTCAGGGTCATAAAGTACTCGTCAGGTGCTTTAAAATGATATGCCACAAGAACCCCCTTTCCATTTAGTTTTTTTTCCCAAGATGGCGCCAATCTGCAATCTGGATTGTTGCAACTACACTATAATATTTACGTCAAAAAGTAGTTTATATTCTAACATTAGTCATTTTTATAAAGAAAAAATTTAGGTTACAAAAGTTAGCAGGAGGGGGAATTATTTACGTCCACACTGTATAGTAGAGACCGAGATATATATATTTTTCTTTTAAATATTAAGAAAAAAATTAAACTGAAAGGCGGAGGCAACACCGACTCCACAGAAAGCCTATCAACTACATCCAATATGGCGGCGCTACTAGTCGAGTAGTGTATAATAAACTGTCGTTCCTTAGTACTTAATATTTGTTATTGGGCATGTTTATCGTAAACAAAATATTTTTTTATGATATTTAATCGTAAAATATTACATATTATACAGTGTGTCTGATAAAGTTGGAACCATATGGAAAACTTTTTAATATTCATTTTCGAAAAAAAATTCTTTATACAAAGTTCTGCATGGTCTAAAACTTAATATGCAATTATTAAATTTTAATTCTCTTTAGTCTTATACGAGAGATGTTATAAAATAGAATTTTGCTCAAGGGTAAAGTACCTTAATTTTTGACAAAATCAGAAAGTGCTATTAAAGTAAGTTGTTCAGAATTAATGAGCATGTACAAATATGAAATTACAGCAATTAAGCATAAGCATTCAGATTTGGTGAAAAACGCTAAAATTGTATCCTGCCAGAAAAGTAATAATAATTTATATGGAAGGAATTTTTATACTAAACTGCTGTAACTGCATATTTGTACGTCTTCTTTTTTACTTTTTTAAATAAAATTTTTTGATATTAAAAACTAAGGTACTTTACTGTTTGAGCAAAATTTATATTTTTTGACATATCTCATATAGGATTTAAAAAATAATAAAAAAATTTTTTGAACAAAAAAGTGAAAAAAAACATTTTCATTTAGAAAAGGAAATTGACATACTTACCAAAGCAGTATTAATTTTTAGGTCGAATTTCGCATTACATTTTACACTGCTTTTATATTAAACATGTAGACTAGAAATTTTTTAAATATTAGCATTATATTTATATCTGTTTTGTTCGAATATTTTCGAATGTAGAATATTATATTAATGTACATTTAACATTACAATTAAATACAAATTATGTTTTTAATTACAATGTTCACAAAATTTAATAGATGATTAAATTTAACATACATTCTGAGCTTGATATGTATTTATTTATTTATTTCACTTTATTGTCTAAGATAATCCAAAAGGATATGACCACGTTAAAAATACAAATTAGTACTATAATTAAAAAATGTACAATAATATTGTTTTAATAATCTTAAGTTTATACAAAATAAAATAAAATGCTAGACAAACTAATGTACTTTAAAACAGATTACAAATCACACAATCCCACCAAATTTGTTTTCACTATACTTGAGCAGGTATCAACTTAAAATAAATACTAATATTATAAACTAACTTATAAACATTAAAAATATGTTATGCAAACTATTTATTCTTTTTTGTTGCCAGATTTTATCCGCATCAATTAAGGCATAATATTATTTTTGGAAGTTAAAACATAATTTTTTTGTTTGGCAAAATTTTTTAACAATAGATTTGAAAATTTAAATAAAAGTTCTTTAACTATATAATCTGTGTTTTGTTTTTGATAATTATGTCCCAAAAATAAATTTTAATCTACACCATTAATATTATTAAGAGACAGAACTGTAACAATTTCTCTATGGTTCTGTTCTCTTAGAAAAACTGATGTTTTGGTTAAAAGTTTTTCTATAGTCATATACATATAAGCTGCACATATCACAACGTCATGATTAGGGTAGCATAATACACCCCTGTCGTTTGCAGAAATAAGAGTAGTTGGATCCAAACTGCCAGTGCAACTTATATGTTGTTTTAGAATAAAAATTTTATTGTAAAAATAAAGACATTTTAACAATTTAAGATTAATTCAGTGACCTATTTTTTCTTCTGTGTCACACCTTAGTAGTAAAAATTAAAAGGTACCCACCTGGTTTTAAGCGTGGCCTGTTCAATGGCACATCCAAAGTATCCCCTGTATTAGTATAAAATTTTGTACTGCGTTCTATATCGTCGCTTTGAAAATGTAACTTATAAACCTACTAAGAACATAGACTACTTTATATTTTTAAACAAAATACAATTAGGATCAATTATACCTTATAGAATGTGTTGTTGGAATAAAATTCTCCCTACGAATAGCATGTATCCATTTGTTTTTAAAATCTTCATTTGAGGGAAAAGAAAAAACTGAAACCGTTGGGCTTTTAGTGGCACTGGTACTCTTACAAAAAGGCACGCAACAAGAGTACGGCATTTTTAAAAAACTTCATAATTTGTTAAAAAACAGAAATTTACTATAACATTAGTATATAACCTGTCGTCTTTTGAGTGCAAAAATCGCAAAGAAAATCAGAAAAAAAACACTAAACACTATACTAAGAGGGCCCTTTTAGTTCACTAGGTCAATAAAAAGTTAATAACACAATGTTTTAATTAGAAAAAAACTGGTTTAAACGGATGTAAACAACCACTTGTTGATACACCACTACACAAACATCACAAGAAAAAAAGGTAAATAAAACATACACTGTACTAGCAGTTGCAAAAATCAATTTTAAACGTCCTTTATGTCCACTTAAAACAATTAAAGGTAAAAACAACCGTTGAACACGTAAAAAACTGAGAAAAACACTTTGCTTGTCTACTGTACCAGAAAACAAGAGATGCCGCCATTTTTTATCGTCGGATGACAGTTGATTCGCTTTCCGTGAAGTCAGTATTGGCGAAGGACGTTCCTATTAAAATTAAGAGCTCAGACTTGGAGATAATTTTTTTGAGGTCTACCTATACAAACCAGTTTTTCAGAGTACAAAATAAAGATAAAAATTGTCAATTTTTTTACCCACCCTAAGAGCCACGCATAAACTTTTAACAGTTTAAAATTATTTTAATATATTTAGGGTTGCTCACAAAGGCGTGACGGTGTAAACGTATGTTTTGTTAAAGGGATCATCTTGTATTTTATGTTACGATTTAAATAATGTAATAAATATGTAAATAATCTTGACTGTTTTTAAATATAACAAGAAAGTTAATGGAAAATATTTTTGTTATAGGGCAGATATTTAGGATGGGCCCACTTTAAAAACCTTGGCGTGTCGATTTTATTTTATATTAACCAACCATCAAAAAAAAAAAAAAAAAGATTTTTACGTTAACGAACACGTTTACCCAAAATTTCGCAACTTGCTTAAATTTTGAGAGTATAAATAAACTTATAGTAAACATATTTATATATAAACAAAGCTAAATTATTGTGTTTTAATAAAAAAATAACAAAATTTTTAACAAACTATGTAACCAAAACGACAATAAATATTTAAAAAAATTAAACCGACTTCAAAAAGATAAATAAAACTTACTAAAAATTTAAAAGTAATAAATAAAAAAAATGGAAAAATGGAGTTGGGTAATTACATATAATATTAAAGTATAAAAACCTTTTGTGTACATATTAAGTTATTTACATTTTGCAGTTTACCGGAATATTTTACCCGAATTCATTTTTCATTTTTCATTTTTTTAATTCATTATTTTAAATTTTTTAGTCAGTTTTGTTTATTTTTTGGAAGCGGTTGTTTTTAATATTTAATTAACTCCTTCAAGTTTTTCCTTATTAACATATAATCGGTAACCATCCACTTAAAAACAGTACTAGTACCTTTAACGAAAACACTTGACCCAAAAAAAAATACACGCAGTTAGATCATTAGAAAAATTAAAAATATGAACTATAAGCTAAATGACAAAAATGAATATTTTAACATTGCATTTACTACCTTGATTGTTCAAAAATCCAGCATAGGTAGCATAAATCTACTAGAAGCAACTTTTCCTAAAAAATAAGTCTAGTACCTTTGTCTTTCACGATCCTAACTGTTTTTTTATGGCACTACGTGAAAGTGCCGTCTTTCAAATAAGAAAATATTTTTAAAACTGGTCTACAATTGACGAAGAAAAAAAAACATAGGTGTCGAGCATAATATAACCTTCTCTGTTTTTTAAAGTCGTTAAAAATGTTTTATTTTATGAAAGTGTTTCAGCGTTGATAAAAAAAACCAACATTGTAAACACTAAAATCTTTAAATTTTAAAAATGTAGCTTGATAACTAACAATAAAATACATTTTGCATATTTTGTTATTATAACATAGATTATGTCATTAAGCAACAAATAAATCGTTTATTTTTTAAATATTGTGTAAGATTTTTAGAGGCAATTTTTCACTACCTTTTTTTAGCACAATCTGACAACACGGCAGTAAATGCTACTGTTATTGCTTGTTTTAAAATTAAAAACTTCAGGATATGGGTTGCAATCAAACTGTGGAATAGTTATACGTCACAGTAATTTTAGTTGCAAGGAACTTTGAAAGTTGTGCTCCTGCTAGAAATTAATTTAATAAATGCATGTTCAATGTATATCTAAAGCGTGTTCAGACCAAGAGTTTACTTATTACATACTAAGTACACTGCAATACTGGCAGACAAGGGGGCATTAAACAATGAATTTGCTTTAGTAGTTTGTGTTAATATTAACAATGCTTTTTAGTTCAACCAGTCAAACATTTGCTGCCTTGCAATAGTAGGCGTTTTAATTAGTTGAAACAATAGGGTGGGTTTAAATATTTTTTCTTAGCTTTAAGTGTAATGTTTCGTTTACTAAAAAGAACATTAAAAAAATATGTAACTTAACATCTTGAAGTGGTCCACTAATTTTAAAAATTAATTATAAGCAAAAGTTTTGGCGAAATGCGTTTTTTGCATTTGCTTCCAAATATCATTTGTAAAATTTCTAGCTAATTTTAATTTTATGCAAACCGGGAATTGCATTGCTTTAGCCAAAAATTCATTAAAAAGCATTTTCTGATACATTTGGAAAATTTAATAACTTTCTAAATAAGAATCATACCGGGCCCAAGTAGGATAACCGACGGTTTTTAATGTCGCTGATCACAATTATGATGTTTAAGAGTGAGTGCCAAAAACAACCCGAAAATCATTGTAAGACGATTTCTGGGGGCTGAATCCAAATTTCATGTCGAAAACTACCCCCGAATACCAGGTGCACCATGCTCTGCACGACATCTTCGTGGCTTTTTCTAACATAATCGAAAAAGGCGAACCAGAAATTGTAAAGGTGGTTTTTTCGAACGCTGAATTAGAATTTCACGTTAAAAACAATCTCCCGGGCATCTGGTGCACCGGAACCTGGCCCTATACGCCGTCTCCGAGGGTTTTACAGGCACAATGGAAAAAACCCCCATAACGATTTTGGGTTCGTCTTTGGCGAGTGTCACTAAAAAATCTCGGAGACGACATTTGGGCCCAGGTGGCCGAGGAATCGCTTTTGACGTAAAATTTTAATTCAGCGTCCCAAAAACCTCAATTTTGATTTTTGGTTCGTCTTATTTGAGTGATGTTCTATCAAAAAACACACACAAATCTTTAAGAACTTGCTCAGTTAGTGTAATGTGAAAAGTGTTTTTTTTTACTTTAGCACTTTAACTATAAATTTTGACGTAAAATTAATTTTTTCACATGACAACATATACTTATCATAATTTTTATTATATTTTAAAGATTAAAATGCAATCAGTCTTCTTTACATGTCGATTTATTTTTTTTTGCTGATTTCTACTCTTGTTCTTGAAATATTGAAGAAGCGTGGCTTCAAGTTCTTATCAAATAGGAAACTTTTCAATTATTAACTTTACGAACAAAAGTGTCTCTTCATAAAAAGTCCTACTTGATGAGAAAATGCATTTTCACAAAAGTATTCAAAGGTTTGATGTACCGGGTGGCTTACTTTAAAGGGTGCTTTCTTATGTCATTTTATGAGGAAAATTTCCTATAAACATATGTCCGGAGTTTGCTTCGTTTTTGAGATACGTTTATTATTTTCTTAAAAGTCTGTTTTTTTCTGTCTTAAATACGATGCCAGATACAAAAAAATATCACACTAAAAAGTGGTTTATAGGAGAAAAATATAAAAAAACATAAAAGCCAGTGGCGTACAGTGGGCACAACAGCCAATATTATTAAGAGAAAAATATACACCACTGGTTTATTATGTAGTTTTAATATTTTTTTCCAATAAACCAACTGAAAATACAACTGTTTTGTGTGATACATTTTTTTTATCTGGCTTCGTATTTAGGATATTAAGAAAAAAAACAGACACTAAAAAAATAACGCCCTGGACCTTAGAAACGAAGTAACTCCGGGCATATGTTTGTAGAAACTTTTCTTCATAAAATGACATAAGAAATCACTCTGTTTGGTACGATAGTTAAAAAATATCCTGTACCTATTTTAATTTGGAAACAACTCAACCCTGTACAACCGTCAAATATTTTTGTAAAAATGTATTTTCTCAACAAGCAGAACATTTTATAAAAAAGCTTTTTTTTCGTAAAGTTTATAATTAAACAGTTTCCCCTTTGGTAAGAACTTCCGAAAACACGCGGTATTATAAACACCCAAAACCCAAGAAGATAATGAAATCTGGAAAGTAATCAAACAAACAGAAAACCGCAAATCTCTAAATACCCCAGTGATGACGGAAAATAACATGAAATCGATAATTGATCTTGATTTATTACCTATTATTTAGCACTTATTCTGCAGATGAGGGCTGTAAAAGCCACATTGGCCCCACCATTATAGGACACTATCGAGTTACAATCGTTCATCGGCCCCTCTTTTAACCGCGGTAGCACATGTTGTTGGGGTGAAACGGATGTGCGTCATGAAGTTGGTTAAACAAAAGTCGTTTTATTTGACCCTTAAATTTCGCACTCAAAGGAAAGAAGTCATAAAACAATTTCTTTTTACCTTGAGTTTATGTGTTATTGCAAAGCTGGTGGCGTTTTAGAAATTATACATACAGTGTGTCAATTTGAAAAGGTACCACTTTTAATGAAGGTATATTTCTAAAAATGGCGTCTACTAATTAAGCTGTTTTATCTTCAGGTAATTGACGTAGTACTTTTTAGTAAGAAAGTCAAAATTTGTTAAACATTGCCACCCAGATATTGTAAAACACAAGTGTACGCCAATGTTTTTCTTTATTAAAAAGCCATAACATTTAATACCCTTCAACAAAAATTAGTAAAAAGTCAGTTTTATGCAAAAATAAGGTAGGTAACCTGGTCTTTCTAATACCTGTACAACTGTTTTATAAATATAACTGTAAGTATGCTCCTATGGCAAATGTAAAAATAGCATAACTTTGTTTTTTTGGTAGGCACTTTGTTTGCTTGTTTTTAGTTCGATGGTATAACACTAGAGGTGGTGATAGCAACTCCTAAAATCATAATTGTTGGAGGGAGGGTTTAAGTAATACCGTGTTCCTACCAAATTTAGTGCCCTGATAAGAAAACAATTTTTTGAATTAATTTTAAAATTGTGGCTTTTTTGGGTAAAATTAAAATCTGTCTAGTTTATTGACAAGTAGTGTTCCTTCAAAGTGTTCTTTTTCAATTTGCTAAACAAAAATGGTATTGTCAAAGAGGCAGCGTATCGAAGTCTTGATATTGTTGGGATGTGGGGATAGAATGCGGAGTCGAAGTAAAATGTGTACTTTATTTCATGCAAAATAGCCGGAAAATCACATTTCCCATGCTACCGTAAGTAAGATCTTACAAAAATTTGAAGAACATGGTACAGTGAAGGACTTGCCCAGAAGTGGCCGGCCACATGTTTTAGACAAAGATCAAAAATTTGACATTGCCGTATCTCTTCAGGAAGATCCACATACATTTGTCAACGGTTTCATTAGCCCAAAACAATCCTGCGTCTAGACATACGATTGAGAGGTTTTTAAAAACAGAGCATAAGAATATAAGGTATATTTTGTCCAACGGCTCTTGGAAGATGACTAGACAGGCGTTTTTAATTTTGTGAGGAAATAATAAGGCGATGTGACGAGAAAAATGGGTTTCCACCGAACATGCTCTTTTCGGACGAAGCTACTTTTTATTTAAATGGGTCAGTTAACAGGTACAATTATCGATTCTGGAGTCAGGAAAACCCACACTGGATATGCAAAACTTATACGCAGCGCCCTCAGAAAGTAAATGTATAGGCAGGCATCATCAACAACAGAATATTAGGGCCATACTTTTTAATGGAAACCTTACAGCTGCACACTACTAAGACTTTTTACGCATTGAATTAGTGCCTGATTTAGCTATTATGTTTCCCAATTAAGCAAATCCCACTGAAACACTTTGGTTCCAACAGGACGGTGCTCCCCCACATTTTCGTATTAACGTCAGAGAATATCTCAATGAATTATTTGCAGGACGCTGGATTGGACGACGTTGTACAATCGAATGGACACGACGATCCCCAGACTTAACACAATTAGATTTTTTTTTAATATCTGAAAGACAAGGTTTAGTTAAATAGGCCGACTAATATTGAATATCTAAAAAACAGAATAAGAGTGGAATCACATAACATACCGGCTGAGGCCATTCGGAATTCCGTAGACGGGTTTTACCAGGGGATTTTCTGCATCTGTTACGTTAATTCACCCGCAGAGAGCTAAGTAGGTATTTCTAACTTTTTGTTTATAAAAACTTTTTTCTCATTTTTTGGTTACCACATAAGTTTTAATAAAAAGAATGAGGTCAGATTCCATTTTTACGAGCTTTTCAATAAGCCCATACTCGACGTAGGTTTGCATTAAATTAAAGGTTGGCGAGGGTTGCAGCTAAGGGGTTAAAAAAATATTTTTTTATTGCCAAAAATGCTTACAATTTAAAATCAATTGACGTGTTTCAGAGTTTTCTCTTAAGTTACTGGTTAAAAAGATAATAATTTTATTCCGGACTTTTAAGCATCCTTGTATAAAAACTTAACATGAAACGAAAGCTTAAACGACGTTGGTCAACTAAGGAATCATGATCCCTAAGTTTGGACCGCATCAAATTTAAATTGTTTAGCGACGTTCTGCCATCGATTGAACGAGCGTCATGAGGGGTTATTATTTTGCTAGGTTTGAACACTTATCGGACTAAGTGTTTTAGTTTTGCGGAACAATGATCCCTAAAGATGCCTGAACAAAATGTATGTATGTACACGTTGTATTTTAGTAACCATTCTTGGCAACTAGTCGTTTGCAACTTTATTAACACTCAAATTTTTAAATCGCCATGGTGTAAAATTTTGTCACTACTGCTGTGGGTAATAATTTTGCTATTTGCCAAACAAGGGTTAAATAATGCTACGTAAATCATACTCACCTGTCAATTTGGGCTATATTCTCTGCTTTCAATGGCAAGCAATACATCCTCTGGGCAGATTTGTAAAATTGTATGTGTCTAATTATTTTTTGTTTAGCACTGAATTGTTTTTAACCAACTTAAGAAATGACAAGGTTATATGCTCGATGACTATACAGGGTAGTCTGAAATTCATGCATCATTCTACGTATGCCCTAGCCCATAAGCCCTAGTTTCCTATATAACCATAATATATCCGGAAACGCTGTTTTTTTAAAGATACAAAGTGTTGAAATTATAAGAAAAAAATTAAATTACCTTATAAATTTTATTGGTATTAAGTATATTGCTAAACAGCAGCAAGAGACATTTTTGAGATTTTAGGTTTCAAACGTTGAACATTTTTGTCATTATTTTTGCGAAGTGGTTTTTACTTTTTTCTTCCAAAATGGTGCATTGTTGAGAAAAATGTCACGAGATCAAATTTGTTTAAAATTCAATGGGCATTTTAAAAATAATGTTCATTTTAGAAAACAGCAGTGGCATACCATTCTTTTCTAAAAATTAGTAACTACAAATATTGTACGGATGCCACTGGTATTTTTAAAAATTATTTTACCTTAAAAAATGTCCCAAAGTACCAGAAACCATTTCAATATCTAGAGTGGTTTAAAAGTAGATAAAAAAAACTGTTTTTTTTTTTCTTAGAATTTTAACACCCTGTAAAACTAAAGATTATTTTTGACGTAGAACATGCCCTTGAAATATGACGCATGAATTTCGGAACACCTAGTATACAGTGTGTATCAGCCAAATGAAATAAATTTAAATTTCATAATAATAATAATAAAAATACTTAATAAATAAAGGCATTTCCAAAAAAAACTTTAGACACGTTAATTGAAAGTTGAGGTTCCGCAATTTTTGTTAAAAAAACTGTGAGAGTCATGTAATGGTGGTTATTACTAACTTTCTTATTTAAATACAACACTTTGTGTATTACTTAATTTTCGAAGTTCTTGGAAAATTCTACATCATTTCATTTACTACAACATACTTAATACTTATTTCTGATTTAAATTTCGAAAAGAAGAAAGTGAGTATTAAAAATTTCTACTTTTCTTTCTACTGATATGAAATATAATTTAAAATCCTACACCTAAAAAATGAGCTCTCTCATAAGAATAGAACAGTTTGTTAGTATCACATACACGTTGAGCTAAATAACATAACACATAGGCAATGTGAGAAAAAGAGACAATCTAACTAAATCCCGGCATGTAAACTAAGTGCCTAATAAGATAAAAAGAATAAAAGAAATCTGATTGTGAGAGTTCGAGTAATTCCATTGTGAAGTTGAATACCTAACGTGGGTGCAAATAATAAATTTTACAAAAAATGTGCAACGTATTTTTTTTGGTAAACAAAATTTCAAACAAACGATGTTTTAAATAAAATTGTATACAAAAATAATATGCTACCATTAGTTTTTTCTTTCGCTCCCATGCACGAAAGAGGATGTCTCAAAAGATATAGGCTTAAACCGGGATACAAACGATCATGCAAGACTGTCACATTGGTATGTTCAAAGTCGGTCTATATAGGGTCGCGACATTCGGCCATATTGCTTTGACGTGTTATGACGTCACATCTCTCATTTTTCGGCCATGTTGTTCAGTGCCGGAGATATACAGTTTATTGTATTAGTAAAACAACCGTTTACACAACAGTTTTTAATTATTATTAAGTTGTAAATTCTTTTACTTTAAATAAAAAACATCTAGAATTACATCTTTCAACAAATATCACTTCCAAAACAATGCAAAATGAAATGCGCAAATTCTAGACGCCACTGGATTGATCATCAGCTTTGATTTTACCCAGTCTTGCCAACTTTTCTCCGTGGAGTGCCCCTCCTTGCGTCCCCGACCACGAACCGCTTAAAAGTTTAGGATATGTCGCAACCTTATAAATATAAACTAACCTTGGGTATGTCAATGTATTTTGTAGTTTACACAATCATATTATTCCAAAACATGTGTGGTCGTTTTTATATCTTTTATTAACAATGAAACGTAACTATGGTTACAACGACAAAATGTTTAGTTGTCAATGTCTCGATGAAAATTGCACAAAGATCAAATCAGTACTAGCTATTGTAACTATTTCAAGGTTTTCCATCGCCCGTTTATAGTAGCTTTAAGAAAGTCCAGAGCATTCCAAAAATATCCTGTAAATTCTATAGTACAGGATGGAATTAAAGTTCTTAAAGGTTAATTCGAGTGTTTTCGGAAATCTTCAAAAGTGATGGAAAAATTATTAAACTAAATTAAATGGTTCTAACTTTATACAATTCTATAAGCCAAAAACATTTTTTTAGTTCCATTACGCAAGGGCGCATGAACCGGCGAACGCCCTAAGCCTGACAATAGGTTTGCATAAAAATTAATGTAACCTTTTACATAAAGGCGCGTTTCAATTTTTTTGTCTGCTGGCGTGAAATTTACAGCGCAAGCTCACGCCTGGCTCGCACGCCTGACGTAGAAACGCTTCGCATAAGGGCATATGTACTTTTCACATGATACGCCGCGCCTTTGCTGTGCGCGGCATGCAAAGTAGCTGTTTCTTTCAGTAAATAACAAGTAACTGGTATGAAGACGCTCGATACCAATTATATTAATAGGTTTAGTTAAAGGAATCTCTAAAATATTTTGGTAAAAATTAAAAAAATCGAGATGCAAGGTCTTAGGAGAATATGACTTTTGCCTTTTTTAAATTTTGCGGTCCTAGAAGATAAGGAGAGAAAAAACAGCTATGTCTTTATATAGGTATATATTTAATTTAAAAGGTAGATACACTTTTATAATTCAGTTTTTCTGATTTTTTTGTCTTGCCAACGAACTTTTATATCGTCTATAAAATAATTTGCAAAATATATTTTAAAGAATTTGTAATTAAATTTTGTGTTGTGTCTGAAAAATCCTGAAATCCATGAACTGACTAGCGACGGGTGGGCGAACAGGCCGTCACGCTCCAGTCTCGGTCCAGTTTCATTCCGATACTAATACATTCAAAAAATATTTTAGACATTACCTTCTGAAAAAAACTAAAGCTGACCTATACAGTAATAACTAACTAATAGTGGAAGCCAAACGTGTATTGGATCGGAAATGAACCGAATTCGTATCGCTAGTATGAACACGACAAGATTATATCGGACCGAGATTTAACTGAGAACAAACCAGGATTGTACCGCTAGTATGAATCGCGCCTAAGCACTGACAAAAAAAAACAATTTGGCGCGATTCATATTAACGGTACAATCCCGGTTCGTTCTCAGTTCGATCTCGGTCCAATATAATCTTGTCGTGTTCATACTAGCGATACGCATTCGATTTATTTCCGGACCGATACACGTTTGGCTCTCACACTCTCTTACTGTGCAGGTCTGCTTTAGTCTTTTTTAGAAGTTAATGCTAAAAATATTCTTTAAAATGTATTGACATCGGAATGAAAGCGGACCTAGACCGGAGCGGCATCGATAGTATGAAAAGGCTCATTTGTTTTGCACGTAAGAATATTTTATCGGACCGAGATCAAACTAAGAACGCACCGGGATTATACCGCTAGTATGAATCGCGCCTTAATAAACAAGTGGCCGAATAAATGTTTTTTTGTTCTCTTGCAAAAAGTGACCAAAATTAGATAGGATGGATGTTATGTCAGATCACCCGCGATATGTCTCTTAACTTGCACTTGTCCTACTTGCCTTCTTTAAATTACATAATTTAGTCCCGTTACACATGAGACGTTACACATAAACCTTAAACCAACATGATACATACTTACGTACGAACGCCTATACGTCCTACGCCTCGCCTCTTGCATTGAAAGTAATGTAACCTTTTAAACTGAGGCGCGGAGCGTACGCGTTTGATTACATTACTTTCAATGCAAAACTTTTTGTCATAGTGTAGGGCGTTAGTACGTTCCATGTGTAACGGATTAATTTTTGCAAAAAGATAAAAGTAAGTGCGTCAACAACCTATTAAAAAAAAATGCTGATACCATTTCAGCAAATACAGGGTAATATGCAAATACTTTAATATATTAAAATGGGTGACTCCTTGGGCACTGTAGAGACACACTCAGTACTTTTTCTTTTAATTTACATATTTTTTAAATTTGCAAATATACTTTTTTCCCTCGTGTTCCTCGTTATTATGTAAACACTAGAAATACCTTGACAGTGGACCGGCGGAGACGGCTTTCTTTTTTTCTGTGGACAAACCACGAAGGCTAAAAGCCAAAATACTAACGTACCGTGGGTGTCTTGAGCGAGGTAAGAGGGAGTTGGTTGACACGGGACTTAAATACTTGAAGATTGGGGGAAAGACCTCCGCGGGCAGCAAGTTCCACAATCTAGAAACTCTAGGGATAAAAGAACGAAGAAAGTGAAAAGTTCGAGGCTTGTCCAGTTGGACCATACAGGGATGCATACGCGCGGAACCACGAGTTTCTCTGTTGGGAACCGTGATTGGAGGAACTATACTGGACAATACTTCAGAGCAGAAGCCATGGAAGTACCTATAAAAAGCGACAAATCCCCCACAGCCCGACGATGGGCAAGAGAGAGAAGCCTTTCTGTAAGTGAAGGATTATTAATGGGACGAATAGCTCTTCTTTGAATAGAATCAAGAATACTTAGGGTTGTAGGGGATGCCATGCCCGAGATATGAGAACAAAATTCCAAGGCCGGATTTGGGACACATAAATTAGAAGCGGGAAAATACTTTTTGGCTCGAAAGAGAAATCCAAGCTGCCGTGGCTATAGATACAATGTGTTTATACCAGTTAAGGTTACTTTCAAATGTGACGCCCACAAGATTGAAGGTGTCTTTGCTCTGTAAAACTTGGCCGCTCATAAGTAGAGGATGAGTATTTGATGAATCTTTTCGCGACAAGGAACATGATTGTGTTTTGGATGCATTTAAATGGACGAGATTTTAGGCGCCCCAATCCAATATTAATTTAAGATCCTGCGAAAGAGATATCTGCATCGCTCTGCGTTTGTTTTCCAAGTTAGGTTTAGTGATTGGTTTAGGAACCTAAAAACTGAAGTAAAGGGTACTATCGTCGGCTAAACTATGAATGGAATTAGTTGTGGACGAAAGAAGGTCGTTAATGTGAAGAAGAAACAGCGTTGGTGCCAAAACTGAGCTCCAGCATTTACTTGGTGAAAGCTTGACGAATGGCCGTCCACAATAACTGATGTACGTCGATCAGATAGCTAACTAGAGAACCAAGTACAGAGTTTAGTTAAAAGACCATAGGAGGGAAGTTTATTAAGAAGTGCGGCATGCCAGACCTGGTCAAAAGTTTTGGATACATCAAGAGCAACGATCTGGGACTCACCTAGAAACTCAAAAGACTTATTCCAACAGTGTGATACGAAGGAAAGTGGCGTAGTTCTTTTGTGGCGAAATCCATACTGCCTGTCATGCAAAATTTTGTGTTTTTCTAAATACTTAAGAATTTGTGAATTAATTAATTTTTCCATAACTTTACAAAGAACTGAGAGAATTGATATTGATCTATAGTTAGATAGAAGAGATTAAGATCCTTGCTTGGGAATAGGTTGAACACGTGCATCTTTCCAGCTTTCCGGAAAGATACCTGGGTCGTAAAAATTCGAAAGAGCCGAGTTAAGATTGGTGCAGTTCAGGAGCACATTTTTTAAAACGATTGCTGGTATGCCATCCAGCCCAGACGATTTCTTGGTGTTAAGGAAAAAAAGATACGCTTAATGTGTTTTACCTTAAAAATAATATCGGGCATTTTATGAGGAACAGGGGTAACCGCTGGAATTGAATGATTTACGGGAGGGTCAAGGGTTAAATTGAATTTCCTTACTGCCTTTTCACATTAGCGAAAGGCAAATAGTTGGACCGACGCTATCGAAGTGTATAGAGTCATCCGAGACCATTCACATGTAAAGAACGCGGAAAGTCGTCTGTACGTGTGAAAAGTCTCATAAGACTCCATACACGTCGATAGCGTTGGTCCGTCGCCCAACTATCCGTCTTCTGCTAGTCAAAAATGCAGTAACGGGGGCAGCCAATAAGTATATGCAGTGACGGTAAGTAGGTGGTTGCACGGGGGAGCGTTTACACTGTCTAGGGATACGCGAAATGTCGGCTGTGCGTGTAAAGTCTCATAAGACTCCATACACTTCGATAGCGTCGGTCTGTCGCCCAACTATCCGTCTTCTGCTAGTGTAAAAATGCAGTAACGGGGGCAGCCTATGAGTATATGCTGTGACGGCAAGTAGGTGGGTGCACGGGGGACCGTTTACTTTGTCTAGGGGTGCGCGCAATGTCGGCTGTGCGTGTGAAAAGTCTCTTAAAACTCCATACACTTCGATAGCGTCGGTCCGTCGCCCAACTGTCCGTCTTCCGCTAATGTGAAAAGGCAGTTACGATGTTGCCAAACGTCTTTTTTATACACAAATAGCTGACCTGTGCTCACTGACACACTGACAAATTTATTGAAAGCCTTATATCGCAAACAGATTGTAGTGAGAAAAAAACTAAATAGGGGTTGATTTACCTTCCTGTAGGAAATATCCTCCGTTGGCTTCCAAACATGTATTCATTTTCTTACTCGCGCAAACATGTTATTATTGTTTATTACACATTTATGATAAAATAGACACTGTTGTTACTTTACTTTAAAAATCCCCTTTTTTTTGTTTTTAAAAGAAACAAACTATTTTATTAAATAAAACTTTTCAGATTACAATGAAGTAAGTAAATAATACCAAGCCAATTCGGCAATTGTCAAAAATTGTAGTTAAAAACGAATGCTGTGTGGTGAGAATGTTATCTTTTTTGGCTCATTAAGGTGTCATAAACGACTGTAAACAAGGACAATAATGTAGGATCTTATTTACTAAGACTAATTATTTATTAAGATAGATAAGCAAAAAACACTCAGATAAAGTAATTAACGTGTATTCAGTTCCAAAACAAACATTAAAGGTGAAAATGATTATTTGGTAAGCTAAAATTAAAAGAGTCTTAAAGTTCAATACTAAATAAATCTGCACAACTCATCTAAAGAAAAGGAACATGTAGTTTCTAGTGAAGGCGCGCCTACCATTGCCGTAATGCTGCGTCCAGACTTGGAACAATTCGCCGCGCTGAATGGCACGCCACATAGCGCGGACGGAATTCACGTCGTTTCAAGGGCTGGGGAAATGATTTCGCGGTGATTCGGAGTTTGCCGATTTTTTGCATTAAAGGAGCGTGCAAATAGTTTGGACGGATGTTTGGCGAATTGTTGCCAGTGTGGACGCAGCTTAACACGAGCATGGCCTCACGATACGTTGTCTGCGGGCGTGCACTCTCGATGTGCTACGCCACACGTCTCTGCTTTGACTGATCCGCAGCGTCCGACGTCTCTCCCTGACTGACCCGTACCGTTCCGTACCGCTCGCCCACATGAACAGATACTATAGCTTTCTATTCATGTGCTGCCGATCTGGTAATATCGACCCAACTAGATGGTGGCAGTAGTACCGAATCCCACAGCTTTTTTGTTTTTCTTGCCTCTTGCTATCTCTCACATGTAAAAATGAGTAGAAAAAAGATTACAACTTTACTAGCATTTTTACTTTGTCTGTAATATTGATTTCGGCAATAAATTTAGTATGTCGCTGGAAATGTTAAGTTTGTCTCTTTAAAAACCAGTAAAAATGAAGTTTTAATAAAAAAGTAAAGTTAAAACAGTGGCTATTCTATTATAAAAGTGTTTGTTTTTAGTGAATCCATTAATATTGTCGAGTTGTTGAGCAATTTCGATATCAATCGCTCAGAAAAGTGAACAATGAACACAGCAAGAAATAGTATCGAGCAAAAAATCAATGCATGTATGAAAGCGAACTATTTAAAAGGTAAATCAAGTCCTATTTAAAATGTTTTTAAAAAAAAATAAATCCGTAAATAAACTCGTTAGGAACAATATACATTTTGCAACCTCTTTACAAGTTAGTTGACCTCATCAGATGTCATTTTCGCTTACAGCTGTTTGGGATGACACAAAACGATCAGTGGCGGGTTTACATTTTGACCATAAAATTTTGGGGTTTATTATTTCAGCAATTAATGGTGGTCCGCCATTTTTAACAATTTTTAATGAATTTATTTTTATACAAGGATTTTAAGGTTTAAATTTATTAAGTATTTCCATAACACCCTGTATAGTACAAAATAAATAAAACATAATAAGTAATGATTTTTAAATATTTTATAGGGCTCTTAATATTTATACATTCTTCCTTTTATCCGCTTATTTATGGTAGAAATATTCAATCTGT
This sequence comes from Listronotus bonariensis, assembly GCA_014170235.1. Lineage (NCBI taxonomy): Eukaryota > Metazoa > Arthropoda > Insecta > Coleoptera > Curculionidae > Listronotus > Listronotus bonariensis. The sequence goes on from JACEGR010000576.1 coordinate 168,098, forward strand.
ATGTAAAATTTTTGTAATGTAGGTATTAGTAAATAATAAATTAGCTTATTAATTTTCTACGCATATTAATCAAATTTACATTGGGGTTTCAAAAATTTATTTAATTAGGAAAATTTATAAAGCAGGAAAAGCGATTAAATGTTAGACATTTTAAATAACTTAATTCCCCATTTTCCTAAATTTGTTTTAAAATATCGGGTTTAAATTATATAGTAAGTACATATAATTTAAAGGTTTATTTTATTTTAAGTTTAATCAAAAAGTTTATTAAAACCTGATTTAAATTTGGGTTGTATAATAAAAAATACATAAAAGGTATTTAAATATTTTATTAGAGTCTTTTTTAGTGCATTTGCCCTATTTTAATTTTATATTAGGTTAATAAAAATTGCAAAATTTAAATCCCTTGCAGATGTGCATTATGCTAAAATAATATAGTTGTAACCTATTTAGGTTCTGTAGGTACTTATATTCCTTTAAGTAGGTAACTAATTTTAAAATGTTTTTACTAAACGATGTTAAATTTCTTGTTTTAAATTTAATTATATCATTAGAATTGTATTTTTATATTGCCTAGAAGGTCGATAAGCTTATAAAATCTGTAATTTTTACATAAATGTCGTAATTACACCACACATTGTAAAAAATAAATTTGCGCCTAATAGAAATAGAGGCCCATATAACTGTATTTTTCAGTGCCAAGTTTATTCACTTTTAAGTCAATAACTATATTCATAAAAGAGTGTTCAAACTTAAGAAAGAATGCATTACATTTAATGCTTTGTAAATTAAAAAAAAACATCTATACTCATAAGTGCTGGCAACCGAAACCGTTTTTTGGTTAACCGGTTAACCGGTTTTCGGTTAACCGCGGTTCTGGCTAAAAACGAAAATAGGTTTTCGAATACCGGTTTTTGGTTTTGAAACCGGTTTTTAAATACCGGTTTTCGGTTTTCAAGAACTAGTTATTGACTACCGGTAGTTCAAAAACCGGTTATTCGGATAATCGGTTTTCGGTTAACCGCGCGGTTTTGACTAAAACCAAAGGGAGGATTCTGTGTTAAAGGGTTTCCAAAAATTAAATACCTAATTGATTTTTAATTGATTGCGGTTTTAAATATATAAAAGAAAACGGTCATTTTGTAAAATCGGATCTACATAGGCCAGTAAGGCCGTAAAAAGCCAGGGAAAGATTTATTTATAATTACTACTATACCTAAATACTTACTTACTTTAAAATAAAGCAAATATGTTAATTTTAAAGTAAAAAAAACAGACAAAATTATTAGAAAATTTTTGTGTTGTTTTTTTATGACTTAAATGTATATGAATAGAAGTCTTTAACCTAAATACAGTTAAAAGCTTAATAGCTAAATGACTTGATCGCAGTTCGAAAATATACATAATATTTAAATCTTTAATATACTGGGATTTTTGCGATTAAAATCGGTTACGTCGATGGGTGTCAGCAAGGTCGCGGTCATTCAGCAATCCCGTAAACAGATTCGGTTATTCGATAGTAAAAACCGATTTCGGTTTTAAAATCCGTTTTCTTTTTTTTTTGGTATTAAAAACTAATTTTGGTTTTAAAACCGTTTTTCATTTTTTGGTTTTAAAACCGGTTTTGGAATATTTTGTTAACCGGTTTTAGCCAAAACCGGTTTTATTTAAAACCGGTCAACTGGCTTGTTTGTAGGGCTTATCTTTGGAAATACTGAACCGATCATAAAAATTATTTTACTCACAACCAGAAGGCTCCACTATTCAGAAGTGCTATAGGCTACATTTTTTTAGGATTAAAGTTCAGAGAAAAATATAATTAACGCTTGACGAAGTGGGCACAAGTCGGCTAGTATAATATAAAAATCGAATATTGAAAATTGTACAGGGTGGTGCCTGACGCGTTTCGACCTTGCAGGATGTAGCGAACACATAAAGAAATAAAACAAATCTGATTGCACAATCTTTATTTAGGTTTTTAGAAAAAGTAAATAATGCCTAACTTAATTTGTTTCGAAGATACAGAGTGTTTTTTAAATTTTGTCAATTTGGCTAGATACTTGTAACTTGCTTGATATTGGAGATTAACAAAAATGTAATTGGAAAAGTTAAAAAAATACGAAGAATTCAGTGGCGTACCTATTTTTTCGAATTTAGTTGGTAGGTATTTAACCTAACAACGCCAAGGTGGGGTATCGATTCAAAATCGCTTATATTCTAGCAACATGTACAATAGGTAACCCACAATACATTATTAGTTATTTAGACTTACCATACATGGCGGCACATATTTTAACACATGCCTCTAATGTGCATATATAAATTTGTTGTTTGTTTAGAAAATAAGCCATAGAACTTTAAAAAAGTAGTAATAAATATCTTAGTAACCAGAGGATCAAGCAAAAAAGGATTATGTAAATTGGTGTTGTGAGTAATAAAAAAGTTAATGTAAATTGGTCTCTAACAAAAACCTATGGCACTTCGTTTTAAATATATATATTATAAAAATCCTAAGCCGAAAACAAATGTGCTTGATTTAGGATTCCATATGGCGCCCCCATATAAGCAGTTGATTAATATCACATATATAGAGACCGAGATCCTAATTTAAGATACATAGTATCTTAATTACATTTTATTTTATGTCAGTCTGTGGTATTTATTATCTTGTCTTGAAGAAAATATTTTTGATTGTGAAAGTTCTAGTAATATCATTGGAAATTCAAATACCTAATATAAGGGTGTAAATATTTAATTAAAAAAAAATATCTGTCAATAATTCCAAGACTTTTTCTAGTAAATACGATTTTGTTACAAACAATTAAAGTAATTTGGATGAAATTTTATACAGTTTACAAAATTAAAAATATTGTTTCAGCATATTAGGCCTAAATTTAGCCGCTTAAATGATGTCGTTTAACATAACCTAAAAGGATAAAAAAATACACTAAAAAACGGTATGTTTTTTAAGTCTTGCCAGATATTAATAAATAAAAGTTAATATCAGGAGGTGTGGCTAGAATTTTTTTAATATATAATTTAAACTTGATTTTTGCTTATTTTTGTAAAACCTAACTGTGAGTAAAATATGAAACAATTTCTATTGGTTAGGTTTTGGTAAAAATTATTAAGTGCGTAATTAAAACATGATTTCGCATAATTATGGTAATAACTCTAGATCCTCTAGATTGGATGGTATACCGGCAATCGTCGTAAAGTCGCGTCCAGACTTGCAACAATTCGTAAACATCTGTCCAAACTAAGTAACCTGTTTGCGCGCTTCTTTGACGCAAAAACCCGTAAGCTCTGAATAAGCGGCAAATCATTCACCAAACCCTTGAAACGACGTAAATTCCATCCACGTCCGCGGTATGTGGCGGGATATGCGGCGTGGAGCAGCACGGCGAGCTGTTGCAAGTCTGGACGCGGCTTAAGAACTATATATTGCGGGTTACCTGGCAAAACCTCCTATCCAAATTTTAACCAAAAGGTTTATATGTTTTCGAATTTAAAATTTCTTCGATTATAGATCTAACGGCTTATATACTTTAAACACTGACAAAAAAAAACAATTGGAGATATGCTCTATATTGGTTAGGCGGATTCATTTATTGGATGGTCTTCTTGTTGAGTACACGCCTGGAAAGAATGGGACCGCTTCGGTCCTGGTCCCGGGGTTTGTTGAAATCATGTTTTAATTACGCACTTAATAACAATTTGATAACAATCATAGAATAAACTGGGATGCTTCGAGTATTTTAGCAAAGGAAACTTGTTCTAAAAAACGCAAAATCAAAGAAAGTGCGTATATATTATTAAATAAAGATAATTGTGTAGCATCAATTTCAGTTAATTTAAATAATACTTGGTTGCCTTTGCTCGATACTGAAGTATCTTCAGGGAAACTAAAAATAAACTAACTTATTACCTTTTTGTCCTACAAATAATAAATACACCGGTTACTTGTCACTCATGACACATATGTCAAACTATTTTCAGTTTGAGATATAAAAATAATCTAAATTTTAATCATTTCTAATTTAAATATTAGTTAATATTTTATTTTTATTTTCTAACTTAATTTTTTAACTTGACAACGGTGGCAGACTTGCCACCGAAACGTCGTTTTTTAATTAGAGTTTTTGGGTTTTTGGGGGTTTTTCTTTTATTTTGTTTCAGGCGATCGGCCAGTTCATAGGGGTCAATAGGGCTGAACAGGGTCAGCTCGTATACCCCGGGACCAGGACCGAAGCGGTCCCATTCTTTCCAGGAGTGTACTCAACAAGAAGACCATCCAATAAAAAAAACAATAAATAAACCAGTAGAAAAACTTTTTTATGTCCTCTTGCAAAAAGTGGTTCAAATTAGATGGAAGGTTTTTAAGGACACCCGCCAATATGTCCCTTTACTTGTACTTGTTCTATTTGCCTTTTTTAATTTACATATTTACCTAATGGTTTTTTTTTATCAAAAAGAAAAAAGTACGTGCGTTAACAACCTATTAACAAAAAATATGCTGAGCCATACCATTGCAAATATAGTATCGAATAAAAAAACATATTGCTTGTATTTTCCAATATTCTATTAAGCACTCTATATTTAAACATTCTTCCTTTTATCCGCTTATTGACAATAGAATATTCAGTCAGTTTGTGGAATTTTGTTAACGTTGGTATTTATAAATAATAAATTAGCCAATTAATTTTCTACGCTTACAAATCATATTTATAATAATGTATTAAAACATTATTTAATTAGGAAAATTTATAAAGCTGCCAAATAAAGTTTTAAAATATTAGGTTTTATTTAAATAGTACATACAGGTTTTTATATTTGGTTTCGACAAATAGTTCCTAGGCCAGTAGCAAAAGGGACATCTTAATAGGAACACTTTTAAAACCTTTTAATGGGGGTTCCCTTTGATAAATCTACCACGATATCCCTACCAAAAAATTATCTGGAGGCGGAGCTTTAACCCAGCTTGTCAATGTCAACTATTTCGTGTGTCGGACTGGGCGAATGCGTCACGTCTTTTGTGGAGCAAGTTTATTGCAATGTTTTTACATGCAATTTTTAAACATTTTGTTAATAATGATAAGTGTTACAGTCCTAAAACCATAAGGCTTTAACACATATGTCGGGTATCAGACTTTATGTGTTTCGTAACTGTTACCCTAACGATTTTTGGCACAAAGATTAGAAATTGCATGTTAAAGATTGTGATTAATTTATCCGAGGAAAGTAACGTCCTTACTGAATTAAAGCGCTGCTTTCGTATATGGCGGTATGAATATTCGTGGTAGACTCGTCAAAAGTAATCCCCTTTAAAAGGTTTTAAAACTGTTTTTATTATGAAATCCATTTCGTTACTGGCCCAGGGACTAAAGAAGGTTATTAATCATAACCTGATTAAAAGTAAGGTTGTATAAATAATACATAAAAGTTATTTTATTATTTAATTAGGGTCTTTTTAGTGCTTTTGCCATATTTTGATTGTATATTAGGTTCATAAAAATTGAAAAATTTAAATCCCTAAGGGATTTGCAAATGTGCGTTATACCAAAATAATATGATTAAAAATAAAACTATAACAAATTTAAGTTTTGTTAGTATTTAAGTAGGGTACCTCTTTTATTAATTAGGAGGTTAACTAATCTTCAAGTGTTTTTACCAAACAATGTCAATGTTCTTGCTTTATATTTAACTAGCTTTTGCCCGCGGCTTTACCATAAAGATTTTGGAAATTATTATATACATATAAACCGTTCCCTTGAATCACTGTATCTATTAAAAAATAACGCATAAAAATCCGTTGAAAATTGATAATAAACTTAAAACAAAAAAAAAAAAAAAAAATGTGTGTTATATTTTTTAAATACTAATAATCTTTATATTTAAGCAACTTTATACCTTTAGATGGTATAATAAAATAGTTAGAATGCATTTTAGTTTTAAGGGTTTTTTAATTTAATTTCTTTTTTACCCACCCCGTGTTGCAATTCTATATGTTTTTTTATATATACCATAGATAGCTGTGAACAATACCTATTACCATTTTTTTTTAATTGCAATGGTAATGTTAATATCAAATTTTAAATGTAAACTATTTTTTAAATGCTCTGTATATGTTTTTTCTTTTAGATATTATTTTACATATAAACCTTTCTCTTGAATTACTCTATCTATAAAAACACATCAAAATTCGTTAAGTAATATCGAATTTTAAATGTAAACTATTTTTTTAAACACTCTGCATATGTGTTTTTTTAATATTATTATACACATAAACCATCCTCTTAAATCAGTCTATCCATTAAAAAAACAAAAGTGACATCTTTGCTGAATTAAAGCGCTGCTTCCGTATATGGCGGTTTAAATATTCGTGGTAGACTCGTCAAAACGAACCCCCTTTAAAAGATTTTAAAACTGTTCTTATTATAAAATCCATTCTGTTACTGGCCCAGGGACTATAAAAAAGGATATCAAGTATAACCAGATTAATAGTTAGGTTGTATCAAAAATACAACACAAGTTTTTTATTATTTAATTAGGGTCTTTTTTAGTGCTTTTGCCTTATTTTCATTTTATATTAGGTTCATAAAATTTGCAAAATTTAAATCTTTAAAAGATTTGCAAATGTGCATTATACCAAAATAATATGATTTAAAAAAATAGCTATAACAAATTTAAGTTTTGTTAGTATTTAAGTAGGGCACTTATTTTATTAATTAGTAGGTTAACTTATCTTTAAATGTTTTTACCCAGCAATGTCAATGTTCTTGCTTTATATTTAACTATCCTTTGCCCGTGGCTTCTCACGCGTTAAATTCAAAGTCAAACAATTCCCCTCCCATATACCATAAAGATTTTGGATATTATTATATACATATAAACCTTTTCCTTGTATCACTGTATCTATTAAAAAAACGCATGAAAATCCGTTGAAAATTGATAATACACTTAAAACAAAAAAAATTGGGTACCTGTGTAATATTTTTAAATACTAATATTTATTTTGCAAATCTTTATATTAAAGCAACCTTGTACCTTTAGATGGTTTAATAACTTGGTTAGAATGCATTTTAGTTTTAAGGGTTTTTTTATTTAACATCTTTTTTACTCACCCCGTGTGGCAATTCTATATATTCTTTTATAAACCATAGATACCTGTGTACAATTCCTATAAACACTTTTCTTTCAATTGCAATAGTTATGTCAATATCAAATTTCAAATGTAAACTATTTTTTTAAAATGCTTCGTATATGTTTTTTCTTTTAGGTATTATTATACATATCAACCTTCCTCTTAAATTTCTCTATCTATTAAAAAAAAACACATCAAAATTTGTTAAGTAATATCGAATTTAAAATGTAAACTACTTTTTAACACTCTGTATATTTTTTCTTGTATTATTATAATACATATAAACCATTCTCCTAAGTCAGTCTATCTATTAAAAAAACTCATCAAAATATTTTTTAAACACCCTGTATATAGTTTTTCTATATTATTATAAATATTAACCTTTCTCTTAAACTACGCTATCAATAAAAGAACGCATCAAATTTCGTTGAGAATAGTAACGTCAATATCGAATTTTAAATGTATACAATTTTTTAAAACACTTTCTATATGTTTTTTTTTAGATATTATTATACATATAAACCTTATTTTTTTAAATCACTGTATCTATAAAAACACGCATCAAGATCGTTAAGTAATATCAAATTTTAAATTTACTTTTTTTAAACACTCCATTTATGTTTTTTTTTGTATTATATAAAAACCTTTTTCTTAAATTACTCTAATAATTAAAAAAAATGCAATAAAATTCGTTGAGAATAGTAACGTCAATATCGAATTTTAGTCATAGCTCATACAAGATAGCCGACCCGTACCCACTTTGTTGGGCTTTAATATTTAAACTTTTTGTTTAGTCATAGTAAAATATGGCCTATAACACTACTGAATAATGTAGCTTTCTAACTGTAAAAGAATTTTTATGATAGGTTCAGTACTTCCAAATATTAGCGGCTAGAAACAAACCCACAAACTCACAGTTACAAACTTTACCTCTAAATATATTAATAAAGAATATCTAATTACAATTACATATTAATATTGGCTAGAAGGTAAAAGGTAAATGGGAAATGTAAAAATTACTATTGGCATTTTATATTTTTCAAAAGCTAACATCCTTTAAAATTTAATGAATTAAAAATATACAGGGTGTTCCATTAGAAAAATCATATGAAGGGTCGTGAAAAATACAAATCAGAGTCCATTTTTTGCCAATATTAAAATGATAGCACCTTGAAATAACTAGTACCTAAAATTATACAACTTTTAAAAATTACAGCAAAAAAACTCGTAGTCTTCGAAAAAACAACATTTAAAGATACAACGTGCGGCCTAAAAACGCTCATGTTCCACGCGCCGACGTAAATAAAAGATGATAGTCCATATTGGTCGAATTTTTCAAGTTCAAGTTCAAGTTTTAACTTGTTTTGTATTTTATTAAATTTATTTTTTTTTTGTTTTTATTTTATATCTACTTTACCAATATTCGACTTAAAATGTTAAAATGCAAATACTGACAAAATATGCTAATTGGACTCTGATCGTTATTCGCCGCGACCTTTCATATGTTTGGTTAATATCTCTAAACATATAAAATGTTTTAAACATCTAACTACACACTACAACTGAAATACGAGAGGGGTCCAAAAATTAAAAAAAAAAAAATTTTGCCTTGTATGTTAAAAGTTAGGAGAGCCATAAAAATATTTTAGTGTTACCTTTCGTTTTATTAAAAAGTAGCGACAGTTCGCGAAAAACGCAAGTCTCTAATTTTAATAATAACTTCATTTCAACTTCCAATCTCCCGTTTTTGTTAAATTTTATTTTAATTTTGTAATATTCTCTACATCCCTCAATGGGATTTCTCCCACCCTGATTTAATAATGAAATAAAAAAACAAATCCTAGTTTTTTTATAGTATCTATAAAAAAACATGCATCAAAATCGTTAAGTAATATCAAATTTTAAATTTTTTTTTTTTAAACACTCCGTTTATGTTTTGTTTTATTATATAAAAACCTTTTTCTTCATCATAGTAAAATATGGCCTATAACACTACTGAATAATGTAACAAAAAGTTAGGGTTTATTAAATGGAATACCCTGTATATTTTATCATCGGTTAAGAGGTCTTATTAAAAGCTGTAAGAAATACTACAATTATTATACGAATTTATTTTTTAATAGTTTCGAAAATATCGCACTCATCAGGATTTTTTTTCATAAAACACCCTGTTTATTTAATTACCATTGCAATAATATTTTTAAAGAGCTTTAACAAAATACCACATTTGATATGTCTATGTCTATCTTCCCAAGATAGTTTTAAAAATATGATCATCTAAAAGTAAAAAAATTGCAGATCATTTTTATTACACATATAAAATTTGGCTTTTATATTTCAGAAAATTATTTTAAATGTGGCTTTTACCTAAAGGTCTTTAAAATGTCTTTTTAATAATGATGCAATATACAGGGTGTTTTATTTATTAAAAATGCGATTTTCTTTATCGAACTCCTGATGATGGTAACATTTCTGAAACTAATAAAAATAAATATGTATACCAAGTGTAGTAATTTTGACAGCTTTTAGAGAGACATTTTAACTGATAATAAAATATACAGGGTGTTCAATTAAAGAAAAACACCAACTTTGTGTTATAACTTTAAAATCAAAGTCAAATCAAATGTGGTATTTTCCTAAGGGTCTTTAAACTGTCTTTTTAATGATGATACACTATACAGGGTTTATTGAACTCCTGACGATGACCACATTTCCAAAACTATTAAATTATAAATATGTATAATAAATGTAGTATTTTTGACAGCTTTAAGAAAGAAATTTTAACTGATAATAAAATATACAGGATGTTCCAAACTAGCCCTCTCAAATAAACCAGGTTATAATATTTACTGTGAGATGGTTTATGTTTCTTAAAGCAAAAATCGTAATATCGAATCAAAAACAGGTTAAGAGGTCATATTAGTTTGAATTTAAAGAATAATTTTAAAAAAGTATTTTTATTTTTGGGAAATGCTGTAACGTACCATTTTTTCTCAAAAATATTTAGCCCAAATACTTTACAGACTACACTGGTAAAAACTATTTTTTTCCCATACTTACAAAAATGTCCTTTGATACTACCAGGACATCTCCCAAATTTCTTTAAAATATCTGAACTGGCATTAAATTTATTATAAAAAACGATTATTTTTCTTAAACTTTACCACCTTGTAGTTTTCAAACTACAATGTTGTGGACATATGTTCTTATATAGATTTCTTCCTATTTTTCGTTTAAAACCCCTTAAAGTTTCTCTGTCGAGTCACTGAACACTGAACAATAACAAAACTAATTTTTTAAAAAACCTTTTAATTTAAAAAAGCTTTACCTTTTTGTCGTTATAAAACAAATGTATCAGCCTTATAAAATTTATTTTTTTCTTAAAATGATGGAGCTATAAAAAATCGTTTTATATTTATCGAAAAAATCAGGTTTAGCCTATTCCATCTCTCTGAAAGATAAAGACGGTTTTAGGTTTTATGTATTCGAGATTATGCCGTTTTCGAAGCATAAAATCAGGGCCCATACCGCACAAGTCGTTTCCCCGCCTGCTCGTATCGGGCAGATGTCTTGTGACAAACGATTTCACGGATACTATTCATAAGCACGCACCGATTCGCATAAAAATAAAAATAGCTTTCCAATAAAACATTGGCGTCCCTCTTTCCCTTTTATTATGTTTGCCTAGATAGAATTAAAGCTGGTTTTACACTTATCAAACTTCTTTTCAAATAAGTTGGACCAAGTTCACCTTAAAGAAATTTGATAATGTTAAACAGACAATTGGATATCAAAAAAATTAAGGTCGACCAGTCAAATTTGTTTAAAGTATTAGAACATGTCCTACTTTTCTTCAAATATTTGGTAATTTTATGCAGAATTACCAACCTCACGGATAAAAAATTTACAGTTAGAAACTACTTAACTTCAAAATTATCGTGAGTGGCGGCGCATCTTGTTGTGTGTTTATTTAAATTGTGTGTTTATTTAAAGATTTTAAGGACAGCGTTTAACTTTTAGCTATTTATAGTTATTTTATTAGTGTGTCATGATTTTTACTTTTATAAGGAAACAATTCCTTTAGTTGGTAACCTTGATATTTGCTTCAAAGAAGTTTGTCAAATAATTTCTGGTTCAACACTTCCGTCTTTAAACAAATTGTACCAAATATTTGATCAATTTGACAAGAAGTTTAATAAGTGTAAAACCAGCTTGAGATTACATTTGTGTTAACGACTGTGTTACTTTAACTTATTTTCGTTAATAATATTGTTAAATTTAATAAGGGAGCAAGTAACTGACAAAATAATTAAGCAAAATAATAAATTAACATTTTTTTTGTGTCAGTTTCTAATTTTTAGCATTTTGCTACTATGGTTTAAACTAAATTTTAACAATATTGGTTACGTCTTCTTCATCGTACCTTTCCTTAAAGAACCTTGCTCAGTCCTTATAAACAAGGACTTTTTATTGTTATTATTTTGATCTTAGATTTTAACTAATGCCTTTTAATAAATGTTCTTATGGACTCAATGTCCCATTGCCTCTAGTTTAAAAGTTATAGAGCCTTAGGGTTGGATATTTGCTAAGTAATAATTCATAACAATACCATTTTTTGTTTATTTAGCAACTTATATTATTTTAAATCTTTAAAACTTATATTTTTTTCTAACCTAAATGTACCAATAAATAGTGAAAGTACAGGGTGTCCGGATTTCGTTGTAATTGCAGGGTATCTTGGTTATTATTAGAGATAAAGACTTGCGGTTTTTGCGAATTGTAGTTACTTTTTAATTAAACAAAAGACGACACTAAAATATTTTTTTATGAGCCCCTTTGTTTATGACATACAGGGTGAATTTTTTTCCATTTTTTAACCATCCTTATGTTTCAGTTGTCTTGTAACTTACAACGAAAGTAAAAACTGCTGTTAGTAGATATTTTTACTTAAAATACAGTGTATATTTTGTTTAAAAAATATAGTAATTTTTGAGATATAAACCAAATATATAATTTTCCTTATTCAGAATATTATAGAGAATTAGAGCATTTTAAAAATATATAAAAAAATAAATTGATTATTTAAATTTTATAATTTAATTTTGCATTGTAACCAAAAATAAAGTTAGCCCTAACATTATAATTTTATATTTTACAGCAAGACCTGAGTTTTAATTATTTTATCTCGCCCAGCATTCCTATTCACCCGTCGGTTTCTCAAGTTTTTACATATACAAGACCTGAAAATTTAATCGATTTTAAATATTAAAAATAGTTAAATGTACAATAATTTAATAAAAACACGAGACCGCCAAGCGGTCAAAGGTTTTTTAATTATTGTTTAATTTTAATTTTAATTTTGACAACTAGTTTGGATGACAGAATTTTTTCGCGGTTAAACAGCACTGTCGTTTAATCATTAATGTAAACAAAATTTATTTGAAAAATGGTGGTTTCTGATTACTCTATTTTCTAGTGAGGAAAATAATCACTTATTTATTAACCAAAAACTTAATATTTTAAATCAGCTTTACTGCCTTTATATTTTAAACGGCATTCACGTTTGCTGATAATCAATAATTTTTAGAAAAACAATTAATTTTCTACAAAATTATAGAAAACCGTGTATGAAACTCCTACCAAAATTAGTATTAAAATTTAAATTTTGAAGGTATCAGTTTCATATAATACATGGTTTTCTATTATCTTGTTTTCAATTTAATGATTTTGTAAAAATTTGAAGACATACTGATTTCGGTCACTGTTTTAAGTATAAACACAGTGGCGCTGATCCAAAATATTCAGTTGTTAATTAATTAATAGGTAGACAACCTTGACGAACCAACCAGTGAAGAAGAGTGCCGGGCGAGGTAAAAATAAAATAAAAAAACAACTTAGATTTTGCTTTAAAATTTAATAAAAGTAAAAACAAAGGCTATCTTAATTCTTTGGTTATAAACTCTATATCATGGCCCACTATGCGAAATATAATTTTAAAATTTCAATGATAATTTAGGGCCTTAATATATAAAATTACTATTAAAAAAACAGCATTTAAAGATACAACGTGCGGCCTAAAAACGCTCATGTTCCACGCGCCGACGTAAATAAAAGATGATAGTCCATATTGGTCGAATTTTTCAAGTTCAAGTTTTAACTTGTTTTGTATTTAATTAAATTTATTTTTTTTGTTTTTATTTTATATCTACTTTACCAATATTCGACTTAAAATGTTAAAATGCAAATACTGACAAAATATGCTAAATGGACTCTGATCGTTATTCGCCGCGACCTTTCATATGTTTGGTTAATATCTCTAAACATATAAAATGTTTTAACCATCTAACTACACACTACAACTGAAGTACGAGAAGGGTCCAAAAATAAAAAAAAAAAAGGATTTTGCCTTGTATGTTAAAAGTTAGGAAAGCCATAAAAATATTTTAGTGTTACCTTTCGTTTTATTAAAAAATAGCGACAGTTCGCGAAAAACGCAAGTCTCTAATTTTAATAATAACTTCATTTCAACTTCCAATCTCCCGTTTTTTAAAATTTTATTTTAATTTTGTAATATTCTCTACATCTCTCAATGGGATTTCTCCCACCCTCATTTAATAATGAAATAAAAAAAAACAAATCCTAGTTTTTTTAAAACCATTTATCATTGGAATGAATATTTTTTACAATATTAGAAGGTATAGATTTTAACAAACAAAAACGAACTAACCAGGAACTCCCTTTCTTACTGTTCTCAGATTGTCTATAATTTATTTTTTTTAGTTTTGTTATATTCTTTACCTTTTCTAGTGGATTTTATTCTACTTTTTTTACCATTTACCCCTTTTAAAGGCTTTAACACTGGTCTTAATTTTCCTTAATTACGTTTTGGTGCATATAAATTTGTTTTGTGCATAAAATAATTCGTTTGGTATTCTAAAGTGTTCATCTAAAATAACAGGTTTGATTGGCAGCGAAATAAAAATTCATTTAATAGAAACGGCAGGGGGCATCAATTTGTTTCTTTATGTACAATTTTCCAGCCGAATTATAAAAGAATGTGACCAGCATTTTGTATGTTTGAAAAGTGACATGTTATTAAATTGTATCTGATGTAAATGGAGTTTACTATGTTTTTACCAAAATCCACAGTATTGTTTTCAAAAAATGTTGTTATTATAAAATGTTTAAAATAAAAAAATGGGTACACGACAATTTAAATTAATTACATAGGTTATTTTATTCACTAAGATTCCATTGGAAAAAATACAAGAAATTTGCAGATCTTAAACATATTAAATCTTTAATGCATTTGAAATAAAAAATTATTTTTGGAATAATATATCTTTTTTTTGTTTAATAATAAAGCACAAAACACACTATAACAATAATTATACAGAACAAGAAAGTTAGTTTTTTTTCTTAACAGCCATGTACTGACTTGAAACCGTACTACAAAAGGGATAAATTTTATACTGCAATCGAATGACTTTTTAACCCAGTTTTGAACGGATAATTGTTTTTCAATAATTTTTAACTTTAAAATTTTAGATTTTAGCAAATCTTCTATAAGTTATTTGTTCAAAATATAATAAGAGAGAACTTTGCCGGAAATATATTTTAATTATATGAAATTTTGTTAATTGGCAATTGGAAATGAATAACATTTACAATAAAATTATAAGCCGTTGGACGAATGAAATAATTTCACGAGAATTACAAGCCAATCTTTACCTTTTGATTTGCATAAAAAATCATTAATAAATCTTTATTTTCTTTATAGTATCTGATCGAACTTTCGGTTTTGGCCGAAACTTTTGCGAAAACCGAAACAGATTTTGGAAGTTGAAGTGTCTCGCCTAACTTCGTTTCTCGCAGAAATCTTCTGGCAGAACCTGGTGGCCATGTTCGAGAATTGTCGAGCCTCTAATTAATGCAATATAGATTTTATACTTGACCACGTAAGCTTTGGTTTCGACAGAAACTGAAGCCATGGCTAAACATTTGGTTTTGCTTTGGACAAAACCGAAACTTACGTGGTCAAGTATAAAATAATGTATATTGCAATAATTAGGGCACGACAAATTTCGAACATGGCCGCCAGGGTTCGCCAGAGCGTTGCCGCGGTTCGGTCGGACACTACTTATTTTCTTTAACGTTACAAAATTTTGTCGCTAAAAGTAAAATATTTAAATATTTTAATCGATTTATATTGGTAGGTAAAGTGGAAGTTTAAATTGTTTCTTAAATTTTTTTTAATAAAGCCAACAACCAAGAATTTTACTGATAACAAAGTTTAATATATTTTATTAATTTTGACAACCATTTTGGATAACACAATAAATATTTGATCTTAATAAGTACTTACAATTTATTTATTTTTGTAAACAAAATTTATTTAAAAAAATGTGATATCTAATTGATCTATTTTATAGTAGGAAAACTTTTCACACACATTTAATTTACAAGCACATTACTCTAAAAATTAAAAGCTAATTGCAAATAATATTAGTTTTGCAAGTAAAATTAGGTAGTGGATAAAGACAACTAACTTTAATAATGTGAATTATAGAAGTTATTGTAAAGTGCGTCCATCAGTTAGCTATAGATTATTAGGAAAGAAAATCTGGCCGTATGTCGACTTATGACACACAAAATATTTTAAGTCCTTTTAAAGTTTTTTCCTTTTTTTTTTATTTGTTTAATGCCTAAATAGAACAACGTGGCCGATCTTTAGATATTTAGCCCAATTTTACCCAAGATCTTTAATAATATTAAAGTAACACAATATACCATTATTCTATTTTATGGCAGTTTAAAACATCATTATAGTGATACTAGTATATTAGATTTACAGACCGTATTTGTATACTTTAACTCTTCTGCGTGTTGCTTTCCAGGACGTGTTTCTTAACTTAGAATTTTGTAAAAATCATAAAACATGGCTAATTGCTTTGAGTAGGTACATTTTTTTAACTCCACTGTTTATTTATTGTGTTCAAAAGTACTTTTGTAGACTAAGAAAAAGCAATTAAACTTTGTAAAAGAGCAAAGGTTTTCTAAACATTATTTAAGTTTTTAAAAAACGACCTAAAATTGAGATAATACCATATGGTATCACTGGGTGCCTGGGTGCTTCGACTACCACCTTTCTATTTTTTGTTTTAGGCGTAATTTTTATTAACAGTTGCTGACTTACGGAAACCACAATGTTTAAAATTAAATAAAATAAATATTTATAAGCCAAATGTAAATGTAAAGTTTTCAACATGGATCTTTAAAAGAAATATGAAATTTTATTTTTCTTTGATATGTCTTGTTTATTCTTTTCTAAACATTATTTAAGTTTTTAAAAACGACCTAAAATTGAGATAATACCATATGGTATCACTGGGTGCCTGGGTGCTTCGACTACCACCTTTCTATTTTTTTGTTTTAGGCGTAATTTTTATTAACAGTTGCTGACTTACGGAAACCACAATGTTTAAAATTAAATAAAATAAATATTTATAAGCCAAATGTAAATGTAAAGTTTTCAACATGGATCTTTAAAAGAAATATGAAATTTTATTTTTCTTTGATATGTCTTGTTTATTCTTTTCTTTTATATTGAAATTCACAACATTCTTTATACTAATACAAAACGAAACATGAAAGACAAATAATAAAACTAATAATTTAGTTTAAGGTAAAGAATTTGTGAATTTAAATATAACAACATATAATTTAACAAGAAACTACAAAAAAAAAATAAAAATAAAATAATATCCCATTTTCAAAAGACACTCTTTACTTGGCACGAAATAATATATGTCTATTTCTCGCAAAGTTGTGTCACATATTCATTGTGACAAATTGCACTAATTTGTAACTTTATGCAGTAAGCCCGTTGTGCTAAACCTGGCTGCAGAAATTTTGGACGCAGAATGTATTGTAAGTGTGATGTTGGTATCTATAATATGTTCCCTGTTTTGCAAGCTACCAGAGGTATAGCTAATATATAGAATATATTCTTTTGTCAACTTTAAGTCATAAAATTAAAAATGTAAAAGAAAATACGACTATATTTAATATTAAAAGTAAGACTCTTGTATGAACAAGCCCCCGTATGCACTGAAAGAAAACAGTTAATTAAACTACCTTTCAGTTGCTTCGTTAATAACCATTCTTTTATTTTTAGGTAACATAGCTATTTTTTTAATAATGATATTAGATTGATCTTTCGAGAACTATTAAAGTTGTCTTTCTGAAATCAAGGTATTACTGTTAATAAATTTCTGCATAACACTAACTAGTTGGTTTAGTTACAATCCATTTACGTGTTAATAAAATCTTACCAGATTTACTATTATGTTGCGGTTTAATTGTGGTAATTAAGTTTATTATTTGTGTTTATTAAATGCATCAAATAAAGTTTCCATTAATAAAGGCAGAAAAAGACCTTCCTAATACTATTAGATATTCAGGTATTACAAGTGGGCGCTTTAATAATCATAACTAAAGTCATTAAGCTAGATATGAATCGTTAAAAATCGATATTCTTCGGTAGCGCTCGTCAACGGAAAGTCTTCCAAAAGAGACGCAACGTTGTTGCTGGTATTTCAGTTTTGTGCTTCGTGTGGTTTGGGTAGGGTAGGTTTTTCTTGGCGTATTATTTTTACGGACGCCATTTGACTGATTCCAAAATGGCGCGTGTAAAAATCTTAATTTATTTAAAAACCAAATATTTTATTTCGTCTTTCTATGTTTTTGGTTTGGTTTAGCGTTATACGGTTTTATAATGGCTTACAAAAGTACTTTACAGGAATGGGGCTTTAAACAAAGTTTTATAGAAGCTTTTAAAGGTAAGCATTAAAAAAGATTTGCAACTTCTTAATTAATATTGGTAATTACTTATTCTTTTATTTTTTCTATTTAAAAAAATACTCACTTGTTCTAGAGGCAGTTACTGATATAAACCCTTCAAGGGAGCAAGAAAATATCGTTTTTTTTTTATTTATGAATCAACAAACTTTCGGGACCGCGAAGTGAATTGTGTGCTGGGCGAACCTTTTCCTGTTCCGTGGCTGGGCGGGGTAAGTCCATGGTAAAAGACGATGTAAAGTGAATGTCCAGAAATTAAAGCAGGTTCAATAGGTTTTGCGGACACAAGTTTTTAAAATTTTAAATGTTCAGTCATAAATGGCAATTATTTAACATATTTTTGCAAAACGTGAAAATTTCGCTTTTTTATGTGCTATTTAGAATGCCTATTTTATAATAAAATTTCAGAAACTGCTCAAATTTTGTCAAGCAAAACGTAATGAACCCACTTTAATTTCTAGACATCCACTTTACCATGGTTTACCCCGCCCAGCCACGGAAGAGGAAATGGTTCGCCCAGTAACCCAATTTTAATCGCAAAAATAAAAGAATAAATAATTACCATTATTAATGAGGAAGCTGCAAATCCTTTTTAATGCTTAGTTTTAAAAGCTTTTATAGCACTTTGATTAAAGCCCCATTCCGTTAAAGTACGTTTGTTGGCCATTATTAAACTGCACAACGCTAAAACAAACCACAAACATAGAAAAACGGAATAAAATATTTGGTTTTTAAAAAAATATATATTTTTACTCGTTTATCAGTCAAATGGCGTTGGTAAAAATAATAAGCCAAAAAAACCTACCTCATCCACTTATCACACTTATCTCGTAATACATACCTATACATACAAATTTATAGATTTTAATTCCTAATACTTCTCCATATACTCCCTTCACCATATATATTTTATAAATTTAATTTGCTACAGGAACTAGAGCTTATTTGCTGAAGCAACTAAAGCCATATACTACAATAACTAAGGCTTATACAGGGTGTCCTCAAAGGTAAGGTCAAAAATGGTAGAAGTGATAGAGTGAGCCAAAATAATGTTAGTACTTCATATAAAAAAAGTTCTATCGCGCTCTTAGGGAGTTTTTGACGTTTAAAGTTAGAATTAAAAAAAAATTATTTCATTTATAACTTTTAAACGGTTGACCCAATAATAATTATATGTATTTGAGCATTTAAATATACTCATACCAGTGTTGTTTTCCAGAGGCAAATGATAGCGCAGCAATTCATAATTATACAGGGTAAGACGAATTTTTTTTTCGTTTATTATATGCATATTTTACAGAGATTAAAAATTTGACATTTTGGTTTACCGTTTAATTCCTTCATCATTTTTGTACAAAAAAGGTATACCTTATATCTTGGACCATTCTTCATAAAATCGCATTTTTATTTTGTATATAACAAAAATCCATTTTTTGAGGAAAATATTAAAATGTGGTTAAAAAAATTAAAAATGGTGTTTAAAGGCCTTTGAAACTTTATAACACAAATAAAGACTGTTTTTTTAAAATTTTACCATATTTTAATAATTTTCTCAAAAAATTGATTTTTTATTACATACAAAATGTGGGTATATCTGGATTTAAAATGCGTTTATATGAAAAACGGTCCAAGGTATCAATTTAAATAAAGTATACCTTTTTGTACAAAAATGATAGAGAAATTATACGGTCAAACCAAAATGTAATTTTTTTACCTCTGTAAGAAATGCATTAAATAAACGAAAAAATTCGTATCACCCTGTATAATTATGACTTACGGCGCATTATTTGCCTATAGAAAAAGCATTGGTACGAGTTAATTTAAATGCCTAAATATCATTATTATTGTGGCAACCGTTCAAAAGTTATTTATGAAATACTATATTTATATTCTAACTTTAAACCTCAATAACTCCCTAAGGAAGCGCGATAGAACTTCTTTTTTATATGAAGTACTAACATTATTTTGGCTCACTCTACCACCCCTATCATTTTTGACCTCACCTTCCGGACACCCTGTATATTCGAGCAAGCTACATTTTTGCTACTTTAATTAAAGCTTAGGTATTACCCTAAGTCCTAAAAATTATAACCATACAAAAGCTATTTAGTTAAGTCCATTTACATTACAATATTGATCATAATGTTGATATAGTAATACTGATAATAAGATTGAATATCAGTCACAACTAAGTCCATTGAGCAGTAAAAAGTAAATGACTTA
The DNA here is from genome assembly GCA_014170235.1 of Listronotus bonariensis. NCBI lineage: Eukaryota > Metazoa > Arthropoda > Insecta > Coleoptera > Curculionidae > Listronotus > Listronotus bonariensis. The sequence goes on from JACEGR010000576.1 coordinate 188,325, forward strand.
ATTACCATAATGTCATGGACTAACAGCGGTAACTAGACGACTTCAATAACCACACTACCAATGCCAAATAATGGTCGCTAGCATATCAGATATTTTTCGGTTATTAAGCCGACTTAGTTATAGTAACTAATTTGGAAGTAGAAAGCCAACTTTAATTATGGCATTAACTGATCTTATCTGTCCCCTATTTAACTAAGATAATTTAGTTATGATTATTAAAACTTTAATTATGGTTGCTAGAAATTTTTCTCAGTGTGGGCCCAGTAGTGATACCATATTATGGTATTTTTTTATTCGACATATAATATTAAGTAAATTTAATTTAACTTATTAAAAAAGAGTTATTTAAAATATTATACTATACAAAAATTACTAACAAAATAAACAAAAAAATGGTCCTGGGCCCTAATGGGTTAATAAAAATTTAAATTAAAATAAAATTTCTTTTTGTTTTTTTTTAAATATATTACAACATAATTAGGTTGCATTATGACGTTAATTTAAAAGTCTAAAAATTTGAACGACGTATTTTAATTACAGTTTGCGGATTAGCGCCACTGATTGAAGCCATATTCGTTTAATCTCATAATCCTATTATCTCTATTAAATGTTTGAACGAAAATTGAAAATGTAATTGCCGAATTATTTGATGTCCTACGCAATCCACTTCTGTGGGGCTTCCTAGCGATGCTACCTTGACACAAAATTTGTTTTGCGTTTAACATTTTTACGTACTAAAAATAGAAGGTTTTAAACATAAACAAAATTTATCTTAAGTTTTAATTTTTTTTAGAACCCAAAATAAAAGGTCCCCACCTTTATAAACACACACAAAATGTATTTTTCTTCATGATGATATAAGTGCTACTTATGATGATATAAGTGCTACTTATATCAATAGATAACTAATTTAGCTGAGTTAAATTAAATTCAAAGGCATTTAAAAAGCTTTTGAACAAATATTACTACAAAAACAATGTGCGCATATGACTTAGGTGCTATTTTTTGTCGTTGTTAAAACAAAACATCTTAAACAACAAATTTTACTAAATTAAATGTTTTAAAAATTATTTTTAAATTTTTTGTATGCTTATGTATATAAAATTATAAGAATGAGAATAATATAAGGCAATTCTTTGGTCTTACATGAATTTATTTTAACAGAAAGTAGGGTATAGCCCAAGAATCAAAACCTATATCGAACTAATGGGGCGGGAATTGGGGGTGGTGGTGGATTTTTTTTTCACATTTTAACCACAGAAATTATTTTAAAAACGTCATTCTTCGCAAAAAATGTTCTATAAATTTTTTTACAACAATAATATTTTTCATAGTATCTTGATTGGAAATGATAATTTTTCGACCAAAATCGACGGTTTAATGGGTAACTCGAATATTATGCAATAAATCAAAACAATTCAAAAAAGCAAAATTGAAGGTTTAAAAAAGACAAACAAAATTTTTTTAATATAATTTTTCTTACGAATACGAACTGAGATGCGAAGTGTTAATTGTTAGCTATTTTTTGTCAAATGCAAAATTAGATGGATTTAAAGTCAAGAAACGGGCAAAATGCTGCATTTTTTGAGGAAAATTTATCTATCTTTTTTACATACATAATCAGAAAGTCTCTAGCCTGACAATTAAATGAGCTATGAAAAAATATTGTCAGTAACTTATTTTTGCTACGAAAAAATCAATAAAAACCATTACCCTAACTACCCTCCAAATTAAGGCTGACCTTTGCTCTTTTACAATTTTCTTTGTACATGTATTAATAATACGTCCAAAAAGTTTAACTTATTTAAAATGCACAGTTTTAAAAATGGTATGTAGATTATTATGCTCCGAAGTGGCGTATTCAAATGTTTCGTAGAAAAATTGATTGTTTTTTTTTGTTAATGTATTTCCTGCATTTTTAATGATAGATTTTTTAAAAGTTTTTAATAGAGTTTTTAGAAACTACGGGGCTCTTTAAGTAAAATTTCCTAAGAACTCTTGATTTTTAAATGTGGTTAAATTACGTTCGAAAACGTGGTGCTCGTTCTTAAATAGAGGTTTTACGACAACATCTCGCCACTGCACTGAATAGAAAATCTACGCACAAAAAAATTTTAGTCATTAAAAAGCTGCAATGTACAAATCTATCATATTTTTCTTTTTCCAGTATTTTCGGAGTTATTTAGAAAAAAGGGGTGAATGAAAATATGAAATTGTAAAAAATAGTTTTTCACTTTAAGCCTCAATTTTTCTGAAATTAGGCATTTAACATCGGTTAAATCTCTTGGACATATAATTGGTGTATGTATAAGGAAAACTGCAAAATTAGGGTTTTAATTAAGGGGTAGTTGGGGGTTGTCTTAAATGATTTTTTCGCAGAAAAAATTAGATATTAACCTAATTTTTATCATAACTCACTATCATAACTCACTCAATTTTATGCTAAAAACTTCTTTTAAAAATATAAAAGAAATGGTCTAATTAGGTACTCTAAACAAGATTTTATTAGCTTTTCTCAAAATATGCAGCATTATCCCGTTATTTGACTTAAAATCTATCAAATTTTAAATTTAGGGTATAAAGCTAACCATTAACACGCCGTATCTTGGTTCGTATTAGTCGTAGAAAAAATGTTATAGGACCATTGTGTTTATCTTTTTAAAAGCTACAATTTTGCTTTTCCAGTTTTTAAAACAAATTGCCTAATTTTCGAGGTAATCACGTAAATCAAAAAAAAAAAAAAAAAAAAAAAAAATATCAATCGCAAATACCCTAAAAACTATTTGTTTAACAAAATATCAAATAGCAAAACGTCTTTTGCTAAAACTTTTATATTGATTCCTGTATAAATGTTTTAAAACATTTTCACTCTCTAGGGGTTGGCAACCACCCTCTGGGTTTTGGCGCCTTTGGTTCAATATAGGTTTTGATCCTTAGGCTATACTCCACCTTTTGTTAAAATTTTAAGTTAATCCATGCTGGACCAAAAAATTGCCAGGTAAAACGCTTCATTTTCTGTGTTATATAAAATATTCATAATTAATTTTTTGTTTAGGTTTCACTCAACACGCGTCTACCCAAGCAGCAAGCTGACGTTATTATAACGTCATTTTTTAGTCATTTTCGGTCATTTTTAGTCATAAGGCGTCATTAGACCAAAATTGTGACGTGTTTTTGACTTCGTTGAAGTGGCGTCTTTTCGACGTCATTTTTTCGTCATGCTAGCTCATAAAAATCTATTGACGCCATGTTTAAAAACATTGACATTATATGATTTGTGTCAAAATCCAACCGAAATATCATATGACAAAAAATAAGACTAAAAATTTAACAAAATTGAAATAGAAAAAAACTCCACCGATAGATGGCGTAATGGACAATAAACTACTACGTTTATTTAACATCTTCGCTTCTTAGTGCAAATTGCAGCTGTTGTTACACCGTACCGATGAGAATCAAAATAGCTCAAGACCGGTCTGCGGTTGGTCATTTCAATAAGCTTTGAAAGAAATACCTTTGACTGGTGTAAAAATTTGCATCTCCAGGTTGGACAATGTCCCAAAAATGCGACCTTGCAGTGCAAGAAACCTGCAAGCATGTTTTCTCCATATTTAAAAATATTTTCACTAAATAAAATATCATATCATTTTGGCTTTTGCAAAAAAAAGTATATGCTTCAATGTTTTGTCATCTTAAAGACGTCATTATGACGTTATTAATGGGACATCTTTTGTCTGTGACTTGGGGAGGTCATTTTAACGTCATTTTGTCGTCATCCTTCGACGTCTTGGCTGGCCAAATATGACAAAAAATGACTAAAAAGAGACGTCAATAAGACGTCAGCTTAATGCTTGTGTAAATTAATTTATTAAATGAGTTCTTTAAAACTACAAAATACATGTTTAAATTTTATTAAAATTTGCTAGGGTGAATGCGAGATAATAATAAAATAGCATTTTCTTTTAAGTTTAATACCCTGTCTCTTAGAAACAATACTTTTTTCGCCTGTTTCATAAACTTTACGCTTATTATTAGGCCCTTATATTTTTTACTCAGAATTGGAAAACACCTTTGTTTAAAACCTTATAAAGTAAGTAAAAAAGAATTTTTATATAGCTTTAGCTTTTAAACCTTGTCTTAACTTGAAATTTAAAAAAGTAGGTTTAAATTAAATTTATGGCACCTTTAAAAGTTTTTTGTTAGCATTTTTACTAAGTAAACTTTATTTAAAAAAAGTATTTATAGTATATTCCGACCACGACTAAACCACAGTTTTAAAATCTCGAAAATATATTTATTATTCATTTTGATACACGTAATTTATGTCGGCATTATTTTTATACCTTTCCTTTAAATTTGCTTTATAACTTTTTTCAATACTCCCCAGTTTCAATTTATTTAAATAGCCATCTAGCTTTCCACTTAAATCAGATAAATTGTTTTGGGACTGTTTTATTTTACGATAAATTTATTTGGGGTCCCAGTACGAATCCCTATATATAAACACGAAACAGGGCAAATATTTTTGAGCATTAATCAGCTTTATTGGTAAAAAGGGTTGGATAAAACAATTTGAAAATATCTATTTTTTAGTATTAAACCTAAGTTCAGTTATCCAGGGTGTAATTTAATTAATAGTTTGAAATACAGGGTATGATTCCTTAGCTTAGTTGCGTCTCGAGTGGCAACTGAAGAAATGTTTCCAACAAAAAAAAATGGTACGCCACTAACTGTGTAAATGTTTGCAAAAAATTGTTGTGCTTTCTTTAGAATAGGCAAATAAAAATACTGCTCAGGGATCTCTTTTTTTCCCTATCTTGTTTAGTTAAGGAGAAAAAAAATACGTAATTGCATATTTTTAGACCATAAATAAGCATTGCGGAATCTTTTTCTTTTAAAAATTAAGTTTTAGAATTTTTAATTACCAATTATCTAACAACAATAATAAATATCTACAGTTTTTGTTGCGCACTTGAATAAAATGTCAAACATTTTTAATAAGTTAGGATAGAATAAATAAAGGTATTAAGAAAATGTTTAATTTGGCTATATAACACAATATAAAATATAATATTTCATACATAACTCGGTTTTGTTGATTTTGTCAAAAACTGCAGTTGGCAGATCACCTTCTCAATTATCCTTATAGCCCCTAAATTAAAAATAAATGTTAAATCTTTGTTGTTCTTTAAGAATTTAGGTACATTTAGATCACAAAGCAAAAGTAAATTTGCTTTTATGTGGTTTAATAAGCCTTAAACTTAAAAGTCTTTTAAAATTTATGTTCCACTTTTGTAATGTGTTTTAATATTTTTGTTTTTTATTTAGATTTATCCTAAAATATTTTTTCAAACTTCGATGAACGTTTTTTTTTATTATCATTATCCCAATAAAGTTCAATTTTTCAACATTGTAATAGAAAATCATAAAAAATAATGTATTTTTAAAAAGTAAAGAAATTTTTGATAAGGCAAAAACAATGTTGAACATTAATTTAAAGGAACTTTTAAATTTAAGCCTTATTGAACCACAGCAAAAAATATTCTTGTTTTTTGAAGTGATCTAAATGTAGTTAAATACTTAAAAAATAACAAAGCTGAGACATTTTTTTGAAATATAGGGTGAATGATTATAATTTACAACAGTTAATTTATTTGGACCTAATCTCTATACTGGGTAAATTAAAAACGTATTTTTTTCCCAGTTTTTTATTAGGAAGCCCTGGTTTTAAGATATGACATAACTTTTTAATTTAAACAAGTTTTACAAATAATATTTTTCTCCAAGTTCAAAACTGAAGGTACTTTTCTATTGTGTCATATTCCTTAATTTGCACCTACCTTGTATACTCTACGGATTATTTAAATTTTGATTAATGTTTTGTGAGTTTCGGTGTATTAGGAGATTTTTATTAAAAATAATTTATTTTAAGGAAATTAAAAATACAAAAGTTTTTATACGGTTTAACATTTCTGGCGGTCACTGTATCAAAATTGAATCAAACATATCTATATCTATAGGCTGATACTAAGGAAAATATTATATATAATTAAATATTTTTATAAAACTTGATATCAGCGGATTGTTAGACAGGAGCTATTCAGATTTGATATTACTTTTTATCCTTTAACTAAAGAGAGATAGCTACACTATAAAAATTTCTCTAAAACGTCCCATAATTTTTGTGCGACTTATGGATTTAGTTTTTTTTTGATATTTCCGGGTTAGCCGAAATCGACGCTTACTTTATTATTTAAAATGGGACACCCGCTATATATTCATTTATTTAAATAGGCGATACCATTCCAAGTACTATAATACTTTATATGCTACTTTTTGACATCTAACCTAAAAATATGTTAAACTTTTGATTTAAGATGTCATTAATACGATAAAACTGTCAATTTTGGCCCAATTGGTCACGGAAAATTAAAGGTAATTATTTATTTTGCCGTGGCTACTGGTTTAAAAATTTAAACTTTTATTACATTTATGATATTTAAGATTAAAAGTTAAAAACATTTTTACAGGTAAGGTGTCAAAAAATAGCTAACGAGGTGTTATTGTAGTTAAAATAAATTTAAATAAATATATAACTAACAAGTGATTAAAACTACAATTAAATTTGTTAAAGAGAGAATTTAAAACCATTTAAGATAAGGTACCACTTGATCCCCTTTTCCATTTAAACTTTTTGACATTTGTATTGGTGGGGTAGGGAATACCCTTGAACAAGTAAATGTTTACACAAAAAATATGTCTCCCCAAAAATAAAAATTCACTTGTATTTTTAAAAGTGTAAAAATTTCCCAATTAATCCACGTATGATTTTATTTTCTGGGCATGTTTTAGATAGATTTAAAAAAGAGATATACATACATGAAACAATAGATTTAGCTTGACAAAAATGCTTTGTATATTTTTAAAAACGTAAAAATTGCTTTTAAATTTTTCTAAATTAATTTGCCCCACTTTCCTCTGTCACTGTGAAATCGGGCTCAGTGCGGTTATGTGTGGCCCGACCTTAATGCGTTGACAGTGGACCAGTGTTCCATCTACCTAATTTTTGTGGTTGGTTTTAATTCTCTGGTATATTTTTGTAAATTTATTTTGTGTAGAAAGCATAGGCAGTTTACTAATTCACTAAGACGAAACATATAAAGTAACACAGAAAAGTTGGTACGTTTTAAAGAAATTTAAAGAGTATAGCTTCCTCTCTTTAGTTTTCACCTAAAAATTATGATGCAGGATAAGGAGACAGATTTGAGAAAATCGCCAAAACGCGTCATGATATTTATTGAGGAGAAACGTTTTATACAAAAATTTGGACGGCGCTCCTTGAACCTTTAAACCCCCAGGTTATTTACCCAAAAATCTTAAATAAGAAGGGAAGTCAAGTGATACACAATTTTAAAGCTTGATGTTGCGGGGATGCGTCAACATAGTTTTCTCTCTTCATCTCAGGGCTTTGGTCGTCCGAAGTGCTTCTTCCGGTCCGAGTACTCGGTGTAGTACTCGTCCAGCACCCACGGTTCGAGGTGGTAACTCGGACAGGCAACGGAATCAGTATAGTCGAAGCTGGCTTGATGATCTGCACATCATGTATGATGATACGGAATACTTGGAGGTAAGTGCTAGTACTTCATTCACCAAGAAACTAAATTAAAGGTTGAGTTATTTACTCACACATTCTGCGGCATAAGCTTCGGGACTCGTGGCCTTCAAAGTCCTGGTTTCGAGATTGGCCGGGATTTTTTCCAGGATTTCTTGGTATGGTTCGATAGAAGGTTTTTCTAATTATTTAACGATAGCACTAGGCACCTTGGTCAGAGCAGATGGTCCGGGAGATACCGCCCTTCAATAGTGTCGGTATCTGCGACGGACGTTCCTCCTGGACTCCTGACGGTTTCTTGGGATTCTGACAAGGTGACCGTAGATTTTCGTCAATTCAGTCTTGTGGGAATAGAAGAGGTTTGTACTCTTTACAGCAGTTCTTTAAAGTGATGGTCAACTCCCGGTTTAGGAGTTTTGGGTTAACAAAGTGTGGCAACGCTTGTTTCTAACAGTTTTTTTTCAATTTGGCAGCTCCCTCTGCAGTGTGCAAATTACTTTTTTCTTTGTAGGTGGGTAGCTTGTAGTCTAAAGCCTCTAGGTACCGGCGCTTCTCCTATAGTCTTATTTTTAAAGTTCTGGATTTTACTGCTGCAGTCGGAATAGAAAAATCGTAAGTTCTTTTGCGTCTTGACTGGGTCTGTTTTGGTCCTGTTGTAGTACGATGTTGTTGAACTATTTAGCAGGGCGTCAGATCGATGACGCTACAGAGAGAGCTTGCTGTTATGAGGTGGTAGGTTAACCGCTGTTTGCAGTGGTTTGGCCGGGCGGCTGAACGAAGACGCCACCAAGCCGAATCCACCGAAATCCCCTTCTAGACTCAGTTGCTCAGTCTTGTCTTGCCCCAAGTCAGTGCTTGTTCAGTGTTTGTTAAATTTATTTTTAATTAATTAAACAAACACATTTTTTAATTTTAAAATTTACTAACTTCGATTTTTTTTGTTACAGGAAACAGATTAAACAGTCCCAAATCAGGTAAGTGTTAATCTTAATATTAATTCACCTTAAATTCTTACAAAGGAAATTGTACTTAAAGCTTTACCTACAGTTAGGTTACATTTTAAACTTAAGAAATCAAAAATATGATTGACCAAACTTTGTTTTCCACTTTAGTAAAAAATCTCTAAGAGTTTACTCCTTAAATTCCCTTAACCAGGCCTGAATATAACTAAGAGTCCCCGACTATTAAACCCCGTGGAACCTTTTTACGTAAAAACCTGAGCCTCAGCTCACACCACCACGCGTTTAAACACAGACAGCCTCTTAAATACACTTCAAACTCATCTCCCCAAAACTACACTATTATAAAAAAAAACACTGGCCTGAGGCCGTGGTCAACCTAAACTTTAAAATGTTCACACATCAAATAACAATCGTTAATCGTAAAAATCGTAAAAAAACAAGTTTTTACTTAACAAGCAAAAAAAAAAAACACTAAATTACACTTTCTTGGGACTAGCCCGAACACACCAACTAAGCTGTTACTTCTTCGAAATTCGGAGATGACTGACTGCACTCCGGATAAAGCTCCTGATGAGTACTTTATTACCCTAGAATATAAAGTCAATATCTTTACCTACTAGAAAATGGCGGTACTACTAAAAATTACTTAAATACCTGATTGGGATGGCCGTATTTTTAAAACTAATAAAGTAAGATGTGCTTATTGGGGTATTTTCGTAAATCTTTTTAAATATATTTTGTTGGTGATATAATATACAGGTGCTTAAAGAAAAATATACACTTTTTATCCTATCCTGTATTTTATCACTAGTATTAAAAAAATGTTTATTGCACATTAAGTACATCTAACTTTATTAGTTTCGGAAATACGGCGATCCCAATCAGGTATTTGGATAATTTTTAATTTAATTTATTTTTACCGCTCTCCTAAAAGTTATAAATATCGAGATAGGCTCCTTCGTTAAAACAGCGACAATATAATCAATGACATATATGCCATACAAAAATTTAAATGTATATCGTTTTAAATTTTTTAGTTTAAAGGCACAAACGGAAATTTTTATGTATAATATCACGAGACCCATTAATTTAATTGATTATACTACACAACTATATTTTAAGCAAGATTTTTATTAAAAAATAACTAAATGTACCCTAATTTAATAAAAACACGAGACCGCCCAGGGGTCGTGGGTTTTTATTTTAAAATCAAAAACTCGATACCGCAAAACGGTCGAGTTTTTTTTAAGTTTCATGAAAATAATTTTGGGTGGTTTAATTGATTTAAATTTGTAGGTCCAGTGAAATAGGGCTAGATTATTTCCTAAAAAACTTACATCAAAGCCAACATTACAGCATTTTAGTAATGAACTATTTTGGATGACAGAAACTTATTCACTGTATAACAGCACATGTGGTTTAATCACTTATCTAAACAAAATTTATCTCAAAAATGGTAATTTTTGATTGGTATATCTTAAAAATTATAATTTTGGATTTTTATTGATTGGTATATTTCCTAATAAGGAAAATAATCAATTACCCCTAATCACTTTCAGTTCACCCAGAAATTCCATCAATTATCTTATTTAATACAGTGTGTCGATCTAATTTGCCTACATTTGGAAAAAAATTATTATTAATTTTACAAAAAAATATATATATATATATATATATATATATATATATATATATATATATATATATATATATATATATATATATATATATATATATATATATATATATATATATTTGTCATAAAAACATACTAATTTTTTTTAATCGTATACGACTTTTCTTAAAAATATACATTTTGCTTAAGAGAAAGGTACTTTTATTTTTAACTATATTAAAATGGTTTATAAAGAAAAGATGCTTAAAATTAAAAATAACCTTTTAAAGATGCACACTTTTTTATTTGCAAGAAAAACTTTTTTTTTCTGCGCCAACAATAAGAATTTTAATTTGTACAAATCCTTTAATAATTCGTTACACTGTCTTTTTACTAAAAATTTATTGTAAATACTTAGTATAAAAAGTACACATTTTGGGATTAAAAAAAAGTATACACTTTAATTAGGTTACTTAACATTGGGATAAAAATAATTGGTGATATGTCAAGGTTTCAAACCCTTAAAATTAAAAACTAATAATAAAAATTAAACAAATTTACACTTAAACAATACCAAGGTCAACCGTGTTGAACTGTAAAAACAAAAACCCACAAACACCTCAATTTTGAAAAGGGGTACTAGGCAGTAGAAACCTGACTCCAAAAATACTGGTTAAGACCATACGGGCTACCCCTGGTAGGGGTATGCCGTACAAAATTAAGTTGTTTCGTTAAAAAAAAATACCAAGATGGTTTTTATTGAAGATATGTTCTGTAGTTTGGCGGATTCATTTAATGGATGGTATTTATTTGGGTACGCCAAAATAAAATTAAAAGTACTAAAAAACCAAAAAATTTAAACAAGTAAAAAGATAATTATTTATCTTTTTACTTGTTTAAATTTTTTTGGTTTTTAGTACTTTTAATTTTATTTTGGCGTGTACCAAATAAATACCATCCATTAAATGGTTTTTAATGTTCACCGGTGTTATAATTCCAGAAGTGGTTTCATATGGTATATTTGTCCAAGCGACGTAAAGTTGCCCTATATGTATTCAAAATTCAACACATTACCATATTAGTTTATAAGAATAAGAAAAATCTTATTTTTTATATCAATATTACTGCCAGCTGTACAGGGTGTTTTTTTCTTTTGGTTGGGAATATAGGATATTACCTAAACCATATTGAAGATAGAAAAAACTCCATAAAAAAAGTTTTATAACTTTTTACCTAGAATCCAGTGGCGTACCAAAAACAAATATTTGTGTTTTGATTTTTAAGATATTATCCAGACTTACATTTTTTTAAATAGAACACCCCGTATCTAGGTATCTATTTTTTTGTAATTATACAATATGTACCACCTGATATTTTGCTTTATTTTAAACAGCTAAAATAACAAAAGAATAAAAATAAAATAGTTGACCATGGAGCATATAGGCACATTAAAAAAAAAATAGGTACAGGCGTGTCAGTAGGTACAATGTAGGACAATGACATGCATTGTCATCTTTACCCCTGTGGAGTGGGGCTGGGGATGGCGTCAAAATCACATTTTTTAAAAACTTGAATTAGGTGATTTTAAAATTAATTAATTAATAAAAAATGTTATTTTGATGCCAGCTTTCGCCTTACTTTTAGGGCTAAAGATGGCAATGCATGGTTAATTAAAAATGGGGTTAGGTGATTTTACAATTAAGATTACGATATCTGAAATTCCACATAACATAAACATTTTTTTAATATCATATTTTTATGTTTTTATGTTACACTTTTTTACCTTTTTTATTTAATTTTAACACTTTTGTATGTAAATGTATTTAGAAAACTTTAACATTTAATAAATCGTTTATTTAGGCCAGGGAAATTAGGTTAAAAATAACATTAAAAAACAATAAAAAAAAAGAAAAATTGTTTGTTGTATGTAAAATTTTAGCTTTTGAATTCTTATTTAAATTTAAAAATCTTTTTTATTCATATGGCGAGCTGTGGTGCAGTGGCTAGCGTGTCAGCCTCTCACCGCGGCGATCCGGGTTCGAATCTCGGAGTCAGACATCGGATTTTTCATTGCTCGTCATCTCACAGTTGGCAATGGCAAACCACTCTGTAGTATTCTGTCATTTCTAGGTATTAGTTATTTAAAAATAACGACCGTGGTGGCACTACCGCGTTGTCTAAAATGTGCTGTGAAATGCAAAAAAAAAATGTTTCAGTGCTTGGATAACATTGACGGAACACGACAATAATGGGTTAAACATCCAGTAACCCGGCACTCACGGTACACTGGTATTTAGGCATAACCCTTCTTAAGATGGCATAAAGATAAAAAAAAATGGATCGCATCAATATTCATTTATTTTTTAATTGGTATGTATATTAAAAACACAATTTAACAAAAATAATAATAATTTTTATTAACCAAAACAATAAAACCACAGAAAATTGAATCATTTAAAATAGCAAGTAAACAATTATCTCATATACTTATTTAACAAATCGTGCTTGTGCCTAATCACAAAATGTGCTCAAATGTCTTCAAATATATTCAATGTCCATTTAGTAGCGATATGGATGTAAATATTTCTCTAATAAAAAATGTATCTAAATAAAAAAACTAAAGCAAATTTTATTAATATATTTACATCTATAGCGCCACTAATTCGGTTACAAGCTAAGCCAAAAAAACATCGAATATAATAAAAGACATTTAAGCATATTTTGTGATTAAGCACAAGCTCAAATTGTTTAACGGTTATATGGGATAATTGTTTATTTGCTATTCTAAATGAGTCAATTTTCTGTAGTTGTTATAGCTTTCGTTAAAATGTTTTAGTATTCTTCTTAAATTGGGTCATTTATATACATACCTTTAACAAAAATGAATATGGATTAAATCCATGGTCAACTATTTTATTTTTAATTTTTGGGTATTTTAGCTGTTTAGACTTAAGCAAAATATTAGGTGATTATATAGTGTTGTAGTCGCAAGAAAAAATGCAATTTTTTAAGATACTTATATTGAATTTAAAAAAATGAAATTTAAAATTTAAACAATAATATTTGTTTTAGATACACTACTAGATTAGCCTAGCTCCAAGACAACCAGAAGGAACAGATTCAGAATAAACTTTTACTCCATTTGGTATTTTAAGTATTATATCTGTAGGAAAATAACGATTTTTTATAGTACGGGAGCTCACGATGCTAAATGGGGATTTACTCTAGCGTCATAGAGACCTATTGGGTTGCAAAGCTTAGATGATAGGAAGAAAAAAATAATATATAATGTATACTTTTTCATGGGTGGGGAAAGTGGCTATAGACTTTTAAATATGTCAAAATAATACTATTATTGCTTCGGCTTGTGAAAATTGTTCGGCTCGTATCGGCTTATATATTTGTCGTTATCCCTGAATAATTTTCTTCAAAATAAAAGAACAGCCAAGCTCGAGAATGTTAAACTCACGTTTTTCTTTGTAGCCCTCTGTTTTCTTTACGTCATGTCACTCTTAAATTGTCAGATTAATGGAATATACACAATTGGCGAGCGTAGTGCAGCGGTAGCGTACTAGCTTCTCACCGCAGCGATCTGGGTTCGAATCTCGGAACCGAGCATTTGCATTTAATCGCTCGTCACCTCACAGATGGCTTGGCAAACCACTGTGTAGGATTCTGCCTATCTCAGGTATTAGTTATTTAGAAAATAACGTCCGTGGCGGCACTACGGCGTTGTCTAAAAGGTGCCGTAAAATAAAAAAAAGCATGTTTCAGTACTTGGATAACGTTGACGGAACAGCGTGAAAAACGGGGTAAACATCTTATAACCCGACACCCAGGCCTTTATGGACTGTCAAACAAATAAAAAAATACACTGTTTAGCATGTAATTAACTAACCCTATCCTAATTTAACGCGTTTGACAATTTCTGATGGATATATTTCTGTTTTTTATGATCGGCCCTGTATAGGGAGCTCATATTTCGTTAAGGTACTTAACCGGATATTAATCTGCCGCGCTGTAGTAAATCCCGAAATCCCCTCTTGGGCTCCTCTACCATTAGTTTCATTATATGTTTTCCAGGCAAAATGTAAAAATTCTTTCAGTCTAATGAAAAAGATTATATATATATATTTTTAATTATAAAGCTCTACAATACCCATTTTTGGGCCCATATTATTTATTTTAAATAATTTATATTAACTTAGGCAAAGTATAAAGTGTACTCATGAATGATAAAATTCAGTTTTTTCTTTTCCGCATTGCCGTCCCATAATCAGGTTTTAAAAAAGATAATGACCGTGACTTCAATTAAAATTACATTTAAATGATTAAATATTTTAATTTTTTTCTGAGCAACTTTTCCTGTTAATTATTCATGCATTGGAAGAAAATGCTAACAACTAAAAATATAATTTTACAATTAAGAAAAATTAAAGGAAAAGTGATTATTGAATGTTTACGGTAGGGAGTATATTGGAAGGGTTAAATTTAAAATTTAAGCTGACTTACAACCTAATATCGATTTTACCAAGTACAAAATGTCCAAGCACATGTTCCCTGGCACTGTATTAAATTTATTTCTAAGGGTCCAAATAATCTACCATTTGATCGGCTGGATATGAACAAAGAAACAGACAGGCATTGGATTCTCGTAAGCAATGGATCGTAGAGTTTCGAAAAACTGATATAGCATTTCATAAATATTTGATGAGATGAGTAACAAAAGTATAAAGCTTAAAGAAAATTGACACATTATATATTGTATAGGATTTTATTACACAATTTTTATAAACTATATTAATTTTTTTTTAATTCTGTCTCTATTGGTTTTTTGAGATATGATACACTACACTTTCAGCAAAGAGTAATTTAGTTCCTAAATAACTAAAACCGCTAAAGCTATGTTTACAAAATTTGGTATTTAAAAGTTTTTTAGCATGCCCAATTGATCAGTGATATCAGCATTGTTGCCAAATTTTAATAGAATCGCGGTGTTGACATATCTTGGTAACGGATAAAGATTAAATTTTAAAAATCTAGAATCTTACTAAAGTTGGCACGCCCCTTTTATCGTATTTAAAATAAATTGAAAATTCTATTGAAAATTTCAAAAATCCAGTATACAATTAACAAATTGTAATTTAAGTTTTACACCTAAATTTGTACGTTATCACTGCACCTCTTTAAAATCGTAGCAGTTAGAAACCAGAACCATCCAAAACTAAGCAAAACCATAATAGGAAAACTTAAACTTAGGCATGATCTATTTTGCGAAAAACTATTAAAAGGTGACAAGTTTAGGCCTAATTAACTAACATATTGGGTTAGTAATAATAATATTAAAAAAACAAAAAAACTTGCTTTTAAAGCACATCAAAATAAAAGGTAAAAAATAATTTCTAAAATAGACTAAACAAAAATACTAATATTTTTGTAAAAAAGTATCAGGCGCGTAATATATTCGAAAAATATGGCACAAACAGCCAATGCTTTTTACAAAAATATTAGTATTTTTCGTTTGGTTAATTTTAAAAATTGTTTTTTACCCTTTAACTTTAATGTACTTTAAAAGCGTTTTTTTTGGGTTTTTAAAATATGATTATTTTTACATTTTAGTTTGATAAGCTATGAAATTAACTAGCATTTAGCTGCAGCTCCGTATGTATTAATTTGAAAGTTGCAGCAACGGAGCTTTGATTAAGGAATTAAAAAGATTTAACCAACCATATTCCCCCATGCTCTGCTTTTGTTTTTTTGTATTATGTGTGTCAAAATCTTATAAATCGATAAACATGAGGCTGTAGTGACTCCTAGTGTCAAATATTAAGAACGTTTAATTTGGATTACAGGGACCTGTATAATAAATAGGAGCATCTTAAAAACCCCTAGTGTCAAGCACTATATTTGAATCAAAGTCGGTCTATATAAGGTCACGACATTCGGCCATATTGCTTTGACGTGTTATGACATCACATCTCCCATTTTTCGGCCATGTTGTTCAGTGCCGGAGATATACAGTTTATTGTATTAGTAGAACAACCGTTTACACAACAGTTTTTTATTGTTATTAAGTTGTAAATTCTTTTACTTTTAATTAAAAAAACATTTGGAATTACATCTTTCAACAAATCTCTCTTCCAAAACGATGCAAAATAAAATGCGCAAATTCTAGACGCCACTGCATTGATCGTTAGCTTTGATTTTACCCAGTCTTGCCAACTTTTCTCCGAGAAGTTGCGTCCCCGACCTCGAACCGCCTAAAAGTTGAGGATATGTCGTAACCTCATAAATATAAAGTAACCTTGATTTGAATAAATGAAACAGTATGGACATTTAATTATTAATTTACCCTAAATTTAACTTACAAACTTTTCACCAATATGGTCAATTTTTGAACCGAAATGGGGTAGACTTTGTAATAACTGTTTTTTTGCAAACAAAAACTACTCGAGTCACCCTCTTGACTGAACTGGTAGGTATAGGTTTTGTAAAATCGCGTCTTGGCTTACTTACAATTTATTCGCTTTGCAAAAGTAAACATTCAATTATTTTTGTTGTGTTATAATTTACCTATTGTTAGGTATAACTAATTATGGAACATCATAGTAAAATTAATGTTTAAAATTTTATTTAAGCCTCTTAATATAAGTAACTGATCCACAGTAGGTGCATATTATTGTGTCATTATTGGTAAAAAGAAAAAATAATTAACAGGTAAAAGTAATTTAAAAGACTTAAATATTCAACAACAAAAAAATAATATTAATATTATTCTTTTTTTAAACAATAATCCGGGTTCAGTGCCGGTCTAAAAGGTAAGGCAGAGAGGCGGGAGAAAATGATGAATTTAATTTTATTTGTCAATGAATGACTTTTACCATTTTTATAAAAACTGTTGATATTTGAAATACTATATAAAGATAATATAAAAATAAAAGTTATTTACCAAGTAGTTTTAGTGAAAAATAAAATGAATAACTCGTTTTAGCGATTATTTTCTGTGGAAAGGATATGACGACTACTGGCATGAAACAATGCGGCAACGTTGTCAAAAGAAAAAGAGCTAATTTTGGAATTAATTTATTAGTCTTAAAAACAACTTTTTTTAACATTTGTTGAATACCAATCAAGGCGCGCTTGTGGTGGCTCCGGTTGTATAGGAAAGCGTCGATCTCCGGAGTTAAGCAGTGAAATGCGCGTCCATAATTTGGATGGGTGACCGGTACCAGCGGTGTTTTGGGCAACGGCACACGGTGTTCTGCTCGGGGATGCGGACCGAGCAACAACCATCCAAGTTATGGAATGAATGGTGTGTGAATGGGAAGGAGTAGGGGTCAAGGTACAATAAGCCTTCAGGCTGCAGTGCACCACCTAGGGGGCGGTCGTCGGACCTGGGTGGGATGACCCCGAAAGGGTGAAAAAAACCAATCATTGGTTGACATTACAGAATAAATTTTCTTTGCTTAATTTTCTTATTTACTATTTGTTGTAGCATATAATAAATAAAATACCTATATAAAACGATACAATATCACAGAATATGTAAATACCAAAGTTTTAAAACAATAAAATTTAAATATTTATTAATAATAGACTAGGCCAAAACCGTATCAAAAAATAAATATTGACGTGATCAAACGTTCTTTAAAAAAACAAATCACTAAAGTTTAAACAAATTTGCTTTAACCCATGCGTACTCACTATATGTATAATACAAACTCTTTAACCAAAAGAGTTTTTTAGTTTGTTAAAGTTATAAAACAGACTTTATTCCCCTGTGTTACAAACCAAGTTTTTTAGCTAACATTCTGATTGAAATTATTCCCATTGGCGCCCTTTTAAATTACATAAGACATAGATAAAAAAATTCGTCAATTAAAAGCACAGACCATATTGGGAAAATCTAAATTTTATAGCCTAGGGCGTTAAAATCCTAGCCGCATCAGATGATACTTTTCCTTGACCCACCTCTGTGCGGGTTGCCCGAGAAAAGGCGGTTACCAGCCATTGCCAATCCCAACGTTGCTGTTGCATTTACTCGTGCTGCATTTTATATCCTCGCCACTCAAAGTAGTACTTAAAATGTGTTTTTTATTTTAGTTTTTCATTTGAACGACGAAATAGGTAATATTAATTTTTTAATTGTGCAAAATATTTTTACAACATATTACTTTTTTGTTATAACGGTAAAATTATTTTAGAAAATAAAATTAAAAACTTGTTGTTTTCCCACGCTTTTTATGCTACGTGTGCAAATAAAATTATTTTGAATTGCAAATATCTCTTGATTCTTGATATACGTACTAAATTGCCTACAAATTTTAAAAGTGTGTGTATCATCCATTTAATTACTTACATCCAAAGTTTAAACCGTACTACTTTAAGCTACAATTATTAAAATTTGGTTTTGGAAGACGCTGGGCATAATTAACAGTGATGTTGCCACCGTTTACAGATTTCTCACTTTTGTGCTACACGAATTCTTTTCGTTTTTTAAAGTATAATGACCCATATATTTTTGTCGCAATAAGTTGAGCAAGACAAGTTTAATAATTTTAAAAATATTTTTTTTTATTTTTACTGGTTGCTAATATACAATGTGTCCAGTAACTTTACTGACAAACGTTTACGGCGGATTCTGCAATAAAAAATAGAAAAAAGAAAAACATTTATTTGAATATGTCCTAAACCTCTTAGTTTTTGAACTACTAAGTAATACAAATTTAAAAAACATGATCTTCTTTTTATATAAGTTTTAATACTAGTTTAGATGTTTTTAAAAAATTTGGTGTACGCTCTCTGTTAACTAGAAGGCATTTTTTGGCAAACAAAAAAAATTACCACTGCCAATCATAAGCGGTTTAAGGTAAATATTTTTTGAGAAAAAAATGGTACACACTGCATTTTTCCAAAATAATATACATCTTTTTAAATTTCCATTTGGATTGAAACAAGTTTAATTTTTTGACGTTTTTTATGTGATTTACATTTTTTGTATCTAAATTGTTATAAAAGTTATTATAAAAACAATAATAAAAAAATTACACCCCGTAGTTAAAAAGACTTTTGGACGTATGTCAATATTAGTTTTTTTTCTTATTTTTATTGTGAAATCACCCCTTAAAATTTGTTTGTTTAGTTCCTGGACACCCTGTATAATACTACTAAATTTTTAATAAATTTTTTCCAAAATCGCTTATGCTGCGTTCATAAAATTTGGTGTTTGTAAGTTTCTGGTTAAGGAGAATTAAATAGCAATATCGGTATTGGTGCCAGATAAGCCAGTAATATTTTTGTAAAATGTCTCACTATTTTTAACTGCATTAAATAGGCATCCCAACTGTGGCAAGATTTCAAATTTTCCAAATTAAATATTTATCATTTGCCGAAAAATGGCAACACTACAATATTATTAAAATCTAACAACAGTGCTGATCTCCCTGTTGAATAAGACACTTCCAAAAATCACCAAATACCAAATACTGTAAACACAGATTTAGCGGTTAAAAATTTGCGTACAAAATATGACCCGTCCAATTTAATACAATAAAACTTAATAAAGTTTTTTATAAAAAGAAAAAACAAAAATGTACGTCTTTTGCAAAAATGGAAAATTTAGCAATTTGTCGATATTAGTATTCAATTCCACATGCCCAAAACATCTTATATACCGAATTTGGTAAATTAATTTTTAGCGGTTTTAAAAATATTTTAGGATTGCGGTACTTTTTGACTTACATAGTATAAAAACAATCGTTTTTGTATGGGATTATTATACACATAAAGAAATAATAATAAGTAACTATGAATACTACGATATCTTAATTGGTATATATGTTTGTATCGTTAGATTTTATTTAAAATATATTTTTTTGCCATTCCATTTCCATTTTTTATAACTTTTTAACCAAGCAGTTTAAATTATTTTATGTTTGGTATCAGGGTATTGGGGAACTAATGTTTGTAACTTTAGGAGGTAATTACTTTCATTATTCTAAGAAAAACAGCTCAATATAAATTATGTTTAAAATTCAATTGTTTTTGAGGAAATTGAACCTTGGATAATTAAATGTTCTCAAACAGTTTGCAATGTCGCCATACATTAGAAATACAAGCGCACGAGAACCGCGACTAATTCATTGAATTGTTTACGTTGGTATGATACTTGTTGACAATTTTATTTTAAATTATTGGATAGATTTACGTACTTTTTTAGTAAATACTTTTTTATTTAATAACACTAACTAACCAGTACATTACATTTACTTAAAAAATTAAAGGAATAACCGATAAGTACACACCACCAATTTTACGGTTATCAGTCACTTAATTAAAACGATGCGATGCACCAGAAAAACACAACATTCGTAAATCACATAAAATTACAGTTAATAAAATATATTTGTTAGCACAATACTTCTCGTACTTCGTGTCAAATCTTCGTCAATTAAATTCAAAATTTGTTCTTTGGTTGTTACTTTAACTTCACCATGTCTTCCGCAATTGTTAAAATTAGGCATTACGCTTCCCACGTGCCCAGAAGTCTTTGGGAGTCTTTTACGGATGTTCTTCTAGCTGGTAGCCTTCCAGAATTTGCAGAATTGCAATGAGTCTTTTCACAAAAAATAATAAGCACATAGTAATACTTACCTATTAAAAACATTTCTTACACACACACTAAAAATTAAAATATGACTCGGGTAAACATTACTTGTATTAAAATATGCAAGAAACTGTCAAAAAAATTCTGGATTAGGGTTTTTTTCCTACCGATTTTGTGCCAATTTCACCTTCGAAGTTGCCAATAATTGAGTACGGAATTTTGTTTGTCCGTTTTTTTTTTCAAATAATTGTATTAAATAAGAAGTAAAGGTATTTTTTTTACAGTTCCTTATTAAATATGATGTATGAAGTCATTTTACCCTTTTAAACATATAATTTTAAATAATAAAGGATAAAATTAGTTAATTTTTTAGATTTATATTTTAGAATTTAGTACCCTTTTGTTTTTCCCGAAACGGCTGATTCTCGGTCATATGTTATAAAAAAACTTTTTGCTTAGAATAATGCAAAGAATTAGCTCTTAAAGCTATTAATACTATTTTTCTAGACCCTGTATATAAATATTATAAAAATATTTTTAAAGTTATGTTCTTATTATATATTTTAAGGAGAATAAATTGGGTTCATTAGCATTCAAATTCCTTCGTATTATAACCATGTTTTGATTGAAACCTTTAAAAAGACTTTTTATTAGGTATTTTCTTTCTTAATTTTAAGCTAATAGGAAAAAATTCGTAATATTTAAAATAAAAATATATTTATATTTACCAGAAATTTTATTTTATTATATTATATTGTAAAATATACTTACGCTCTTTGTATTTAAAACCTCATTATGCTTTGGAAGATTTTAACGTTACAAAATCTTATATGCTTAATACTTTAAAGAAACTTAAATTAATATTTTTAAAAACCATTTTAAATTAAATTAGAATAAAAACTAAGCCAAATTCAAATTTATTTGTTTGTCTAAAGATGTAATTAATTACTTATGAATAATAAGTTTTAGGTCAAATAATTAATAAATAAATACTTTTAAAAAATTATTTGACATTTCTCTACTATAGAAAAGTTATTTGCTTTAAATTAAAAAAAAAAACGTTTTAAATATCTGATATAAAGAGCAGGTCTGCCCTTGCAATAATATAAAAAAACATTTAAATTAAGTATTTTAAAAGTTTAATTTCTATGTAAAATTAAATTATTAGTATTATAGACGACAGGAAGCCATATTACCAATATTATATAATTTAATATTTAAATTGTCTTTACTTAAAAAGAAAATACCATTTTCACCATACCATACTATTCCTTACTTCTGCGGATCTATTTTGCATTATTACTTTCCAGCCTCTCATGCGTGATCAAAATAATGTTTTCGTGATTTGTCAAAAAACATGCGTTTATTGATAAATTCCATAATCTGCCCTGCTAAGCTTAAAGGTGGGATCTTCACTTTAGAGAAATTGTTTATGCTACCTTTAAGATAACAATGTATGCCTATTTTGGAAACACTACAATTTTCCTAGGTTATTTTTTAGTTTGCTTATCGGTTTTACCACTTTTAAGCTATATGGCAAAAGGTGTAATTTTTAATACCCTTTATACTTTTGGGTCTAACTTAATTTTCATTCATAGTGGACCTTTTGGCTTAGCAAAGCAGTATTCATGTTGACTATAAAGTGCAATATTAACTCTTCTACCTCTTATTTAATTACACAGGTATACTAAATAAAAAAAAGTGGTCCGTGCTGGGTAGCGGACAAAAATTAACGTACATTTTCCTACTGAACACGAATTTGAAGTCAAAACTATGGGTTAAACTTTCAAGTCAATTATTTTTTAATTACAAAGGAAAGTTAGTTATGGTGTACCTTATTTTAAAAACCCTTTAATTTTCTACTGAACGATACTTTGTTTTTGAAACTCAGCCAAGCCGTTCCAGACGTAGAACCATTTGAAATATGGCTGTACTGTTAATTTGTAAGACTGGAACGGCTGAACCGATTTTTAAAAACAAAGTGGCGTTAAGTAGAGTATTAAAACAGAATTTTGAACGAATTACTACGTAACTCCTCCTTTTTTTTCTAATTGCTATTGGCCCCCTAGAACCACACATTCCTATATTTTTTTAAATTTGACCCATAGTTTTAACTTCAGATTCGTGTTCAACGGGAAAATTTTTGTCCGATACCTAGCACAGACAACTTTTTTTTATTTCGTGAACATGTGTTATTGTTTTTAGTAACAGGTATTATTACATGCTTTTCTGACAAAGGCTTGATACTAGAAAGCCGATTTCAATTAAATTTGAAATTGTATTTTATTTATTTTAACTTGCCTTCAACCTAAGAAAAATAAAAAATATATTCAGGGTATTTCTAATCTAATATATTATATAAAATGCTAATGTACGTTCGTGTGTCCACGATTTTCGCTATCATCCGCAACTCCGATCGACTTCCCGTCGGGGTTACAAATACCCCTTGGTCTCCCATTGTGAGTAAGGGAGTTTGGTCGGGGTGGGTGGAAGTGGGTGGTTGTGGGTGGCAAAAATGTAAAATATGTGTAGTGGCGCCATCTGTTGTCGAGTAGTTGAACTTCATTCAGAACAACGGTTATTTGGGTCTCAGATAAACTTCCGAGCGAAGCCGGGAATCATAGCTAGTCTAATCTAATATATTATATAAAATGCTAATGTACGTTCGTGTGTCCACGATTTTCGCTATCATCCGCAACTCCGATCGACTTCCCGTCGGGGTTACAAATACCCCTTGGTCTCCCATTGTGAGTAAGGGAGTTTGGTCGGGGTGGGTGGAAGTGGGTGGTTGTGGGTGGCAAAAATGTAAAATATGTGTAGTGGCGCCATCTGTTGTCGAGTAGTTGAACATTCAGAACAACGGTTATTTGGGTCTCATATAAACTCCCGAGCGAAGCCGGGAATCATAGCTAGTTCCATATAAAATGCTACTATAGACTCCTTGGGCCAAAATACAATGATCTTACGCAATTGTCCTTTGTCAAAAAGTTCATCGTTTGAGAGATACAGGTGTCAAAGTTTAAAATTTAGTTATTTTTAAAACTTTAATTTATAATTTGATTTTTTTGTTAATTTGTTATTCGAAGTTCTTTTAAAGTGAGAAGTTTAAAGCTACTTACATTTTTGCTGTTTAATGTGGAGGGATCCACCTGCAGTACTTTGCTTTGGTTCAAAGTGTCATTATTTTTTGTGTCTCGGTATATTATGATTCTAGTGGATAATTGTTATTCTTTCACATTTTCTGCACAAAAAAGTATATTTAATGAATATCGCTACATGCAACCATTTCTGAGATCTTTTAGATTTAACGTTTTGTTTCATATAAAAAATCTCCGCATTTAATTAAGCTTTATTCAGGCCACCCGCGGCTTTCTCTAAACAGTCTATAGAAATTGGTACTATCACAGAAAAAATATCATAGTTATTTTTAATGTGGTACTATAATTTCCTTACGCCAAAATACAACGATTTAGCCCAAATTGTTTTTATTAAAAAGTTGACACTCTATGTCTTGCAAACCAGCAACCTTTAGACTAAGGTATATTACATAGAACGTTGTATTTTGACCTAAAGAATTTGTGGTAGCAATTTATACAAATTTTTGGACCCTACCAGGAGGCCTAAATAAAGCGTGAATGAATGCAATAGCAAACTTATGTAGGTATGGAAAAAATGTTTAATTTGAAATATCTATAAAACAGTTGCTCGTAGCGATTTTTATCAGGTATATATTTTTGTGCACAAAATATGGTAAAATACATTTTTTTAGCTAAATTATATTGCACAAGGGCAAAAAAACCTATAATCCTTTGAACCTATGCAAAGAACTGCAGGTGGCTCCCCTACATTTTAAGAAAAAAACATTAGCATATTTTGATTTTTCACTCTAAAAACTTTCTAATACTAAGGTAAGTAGACAAATGTATTATAATAAATAAGAAATTTAAAAATAACTAAAATAAAATAAAAATTTTGACACCTTGTATCTTAAAAAGGATTAACTATTCTATCAAGGTAAATGACGTCAAATTGTTGTATTTTGATTTGCGGTTGAAATTTGTACAGACCTTTTATTAGAGACACCCTATATAGGTATATTTTAAATACGCATATATTTATGACTTTTATTAGCACTCCAAAAAAAACTGGCAAAATATGTCCAATTTAATATATTATGTAACTCTTCAGTTTTTCTCTAAAATACAAAATCTGTTAACCATCTTTATTCCAAAATTTTCATTGGAATTTTCCATAAGCGGAAAAGTAGTATGAAATTCCATTCATTTTATATAAAATCGATATAACAGCAATAAAGCTTAGTGTAGCATACGTATCTTATTAAAATATTTGATGTTTATACCAAGCAATATATTACAAGGACATTTTTTATTAAAACTTCCTTATTTTTTTACAAGCCGGTTTCTACGATTACGAAAAAATATAAATGGCAGTTTTTTTGCCGTTATGAAAAAAGTAAAAATTAAATAATAAAAAAAAATTACTGGTTTTATTTTTGCATGTAAATGTGGTACCAGAAAAATATAATACCGAGGCTAAACTGTTCGATATACAGTATGTCCAAAGATGGACTTTACAATAGGGCAAATGGACCAAAAATTTAAATGTTTAAAAAAGTCGTGTATGGCAACTGCTTTTACTTCTTAGGAAAACAAGATTCACGATGAGAAATTTGTTTTGTTTTGTACAGAGGCTCTAAAATAGTATAAAAATGTGAAAAGGACCAAGAATTATTGTTTTAATCATGTCTTACACCTTTTTTCTATTTTTGTATTTAACTATACAGGGTGCCCGGAAAGATGAGGTGATAATAAATAATAGGAGTAATAGAGTAAGCCAAAATACTATTGGTACCAGAGTTGGGTCAAATACTGAAAATCGGTATTTGAATACAAATACGAATACCGGAAAAAGAAAGTATTCGAATACCGAATATTTAAATACTTGGAAGGAAAAAAGTATTCGAATACTCGGTATTCATGAATGCCCGGAATCGGTATTCTAATACTGCAACAAATTTTAAAGCGCAAAAACAAGTCCTCACCTCATTTTTCCCTATTTTTGTTTCCCTTTGGTATTCTAATCATGACAATTTTGGTATTTGAATACTGCTTCCACATTTCGGTATTCGAATACTCGGAACGTCGGTATTCGAAAACTTAAAAAATATTCATCGAATACTTCTAAAGTATTCCAGTACACACTCCCGAATACTAATCAAAAAAGTATTCTGTCGAATACCGGATACCAAACACAGTAATGTATTCGAATACTATTCGAATACCGTCAAAATATATTCTAGATACTATTCGGAATACTAAGTATTCGAATACAACCCAACTCTGATTGGTACTATATAAAAAAGTTTTATTGCTTTTCGTTAGGAAGACATTGATCTTCAAAGTTGTTTAAAAATAAACCTATTTTATTATAACTTTTAAATTGTTGCCGTAGTACCAATTACATCTGAGCATCTAAATAACCCTTTACTTGTTACTTGTGCTTTTTTCCATAGTAAACGGTTGTTCAGTAAGTCCGAATTATACAGGGTGCGGTGATTTTTTATATAATGTAGGTCTTTGTAACACATGTAACAAATTTGACTTTTTGCTTTGATCGTTTAAATCCTTAATAATTTTATGTCCGGACATCCCATTAATGATGTAATAATTTTTTTTTAGAAAATAATTAAAATGTGGTAAAACAATCTTTTCTCACTGCTAACCAGAAAAATTGTTATTATTTACTCCATTTTCTCAAAGAGAATTAATATGAGCCGTTGAGAGCCAGAGTGGTCTACGTCAAAATTAAATGGATCATTGCCTTAAGTGTTTTGAAATTCCTGATAATGATGTTCGTATATTCACCCAAAGTAGAAGATGTACTTTGGTTAAAACTTTCTACATTTGGTGAATATGCATTAATCGTTATCAGGAATTTAAAAACACTAAGTAAAAACTGAGATTAGTTAAACTTTGTCTCACGCCACTCTGGCTCATACCTTACCCTAGGTAAATAATAATAATAAAAAAACCTAGGTTAACAATGAAAACAATTCTTATATCAAAATTTGACACATTCCAAATTTTTACATAAATAGGGCCAATCTGATAAGAAACACGCTCCACTTTACTTGATATTCGATACATTTAACAAATTGTTTAAAAATAACTTATGCGAAAGTTTAAATTGGTAAAACATTAATTTTAGCAGTAAAAATTTATACATACCTCTGGTAACAAAGCTATTATTTACCTCGCACATCACGCTACGCGCCTCAAGACATAAAAATGCTCGGTTGATAATAGCTCACGAATCACTCTAGGTATATAATATACTATTATCTGTAATATATAGTAAAAGAGGCTTATAAACAGCATGTTTAATAATTATACCCCATTTTAAAGATTTTTACAAAAAAATGCCATATCTAATGCTGGTAGGTCTGGATTTAAAATGCGATTGTATGAAAAACGGTCCAAGATATCAATTCAAAAGGGCATACATTTTTTGTATAAAAAAGATATAGGAATCCAATGATCATCGCAAAATGCCAAATTTGTCACCTGTGTCAAAAATGCATACATAAAATAACAAAAATAATGTCTTACCCTGTATAATCTCGTATATATATACTGTCGTTTATCTATGGAAAAAGCATTTGAATAAGGTTATTTAGTTGCCCAAATATCATCGGTGGCAAAACTTTCAAAGGTATAATTTAAAAGGAAATTTTTATTTTTATTTTGAAGGTCAATATTTCCCTTACAAAGCGCAAAAGAACTCTTTTATATTAAGTACTAAAATTATTTTTGCTCACTCTATTACTCCTATCATTTATAACCTTGCCCTTTCGAAACCCTGTATTTAACAAACTTTAAAAATATTGTGTTGTATTAAACTGTAAATTGCATAAGAAAGGTGTAAAACATGATATAAAAATAATATGACACTAAAAAAATGATTATTTTATGTGCAATTTTAGATATGGGATCCTCATTCAATTATAAAAAAACTTTATTATTTAACATTTTGCTGAAATATTAAAAATAGGTTAAATTTTATCTTGGACCATTTTCACATTTTTGTAGGGTTTGAAGCCCCTGTTCAAAACAAAACAAATTTCTCAACGTAAACCTTGTTTTTTAAGAAGTAAAAGCAGTTGCGATACACGTCTTTCTTAAACATTTATTTTTTTCAATGTATATATTTTTTATGTTGTAGGTGTTAAATAAGTTTCAATAAGTAGATAAGCAATAATGTTTTTTAAGATTCAAAAAAATTATTTCTTAAATTATACTGCATACTAGTATAGTTTAAGACAGACATAATTCATTTTAAAAGCAATGCCCCAAAGTACACTAAAAATGATAAAGTAAATAAACCTTTTGAAAGCAAAGTCTGATTAAATAAATTTAAAAAAAAAATCAAAAAACGTATCAAATACTTAAAAATCCTCTTATTTTGTCCTTGTCCTGCAATAAAATCTCATGCGAGGCGTAAGAAACTAGAAACTTGTCGATTTTAATATTTTTTGCTGCAATAAGTTATTGTTCACAAAAAGGTTTGTGTACATTATGATATTTTGCCTACTTTGCGGCATTGCTTGTAGAATAAATAACGTCTTGCTCTAACTAGCCAATTTCTACCATAATTATATTTATTATTATTAGGATTGGTTGTTTTTAGATCAACATCAGACAAATATTTCTGAAAAAATGTAAGGCCCTTAATTTTAAGCAAGAATAAGTAAATTATTATTAAATCTTTTTTGTTTTTTAATTTCCAAGAAAAAAATCTTATTGGAATTCTAAATCTATGTTTATATCTGGTGTCGACAAAAGTATTCGACACATCATGCGTGATAACCATTAGAATATTAGGGATATCAAAATAAAACTTGTTACAGTTAAATTAAATGAGAAAAGAAGGTTTTTTTTTGCATATTTTTCACATTCAATCACTTCCAGTTTAGAAATGGCTTTTATTTTGATTTTAAATGGAATGGTATATTTTATTATTTTCGGATTACAAAGACAACTTTAAATTAGAATGTGACATTTAAAAAGATTTTAGGTCTACTTGGTTTTTGTAGAGCCATTTTTAATATTGCATCTAGGTCCTCATGATTGTGCTTAACTTAGTCTGAGGATTCCAAAATTTTCTTTTTGTGTCTAATTGTTATTTTTAAATAACAACCCTTTTAGACAAGCACTTTTTGAAAAAAGGCCCAAACAGCACAAACTTTCCATTGAGCAATCCCCCATATTAGTAAAGCATGCGTTCACACTATTTCTTGACCTTGCTGCAGAGCTGGGCTACACTACCAAACAGTGGTTAAGCTGTGGAGCGGACATAAAGCAGCGCGAGACCCACTGGGATTGCCCAGTGGAAAGTTTGTGCTATTTGGGGGATTTTTGATGAATTTAACGATATCTATTTATTTGCGATTGGATAAAAAATATAGACATAAATAAAGTGTCATGGCCACCTAGATGCAATAACACAAATGGCTCTGAAAAAGACAAGTAGAAGCAAACCCTTATAAAAATTTTAAATATCTACTTATAATTGTCTCAGCAGCGCACAAATGGTAAAATATATAGGGTATTCCATAAAAAAATTAAAATTGGGCCCATTTCCGGGTAAACCGAAAGTAAATTAAAAAAATTATAATATGATAAAACTCTCCTCTTCTCATACCCTATAACTAAAGCAAGGTTTATTTTATTTATTTATTTATTAAGTATACGGGATTTCCCATTTTTACAATGACTATTACAATCATTGAAAAAATAACTACAAAATTAAATTAAGCTACAATTAGATAACTAACTAACTATTTTAATATGTCTAATACTGTGGAAATTATGGCTTTTCTGATAAATTCTTTGACACCCGGTATATCCATATATTTTAATATAAAGTTTTTTTGCACAGAATTCTCTATTATCCTGTATATCTGAAATTAAATTTAAATTTTTAACTCTTGATTTAGGTTATAAAATTTAAAGTTTCCTATTTTAATTTTAAAAACAAGAATGACTCCCAAAAAGTGCATTCGCGCATTTAAAAAATATTGTTTTAAAAAATGCCTTTTGTTTAAATAACCAGAAGTAACCATTATGTTTTAAATTTTACCCCTGTTGTCTTAGTATATTTTATGCATGATTTTTATGGTTTCAAAGTCAAATGTGTTTTTTAAGAAAACATACATTGAAAGAAAAATAGGCTGAAATCTCCGTTATAAAAATAAATTAAATTCTTTGTATTTTTAAAATTATTTTGGGTAAAGAGAAAAAACTTGAATAATTTTGTTAGGTAATATATTTTCCAATAAGCCTGTGCGCAGTTTTTGCAATGGATTTAGAGGTTTCCAGAAAAACATTTAATGGAGCGGTAAGAAGTTTTAATGTCATGTAATTTTTTCAGGCTTAAAAAAGTAATTTTTTTATTTGTTGCTTTAAATAAACAAGGGCATTTAGAACGGTTAATGATCATCATCATTAAGGGCTCAAGTCGGTCGGCTTATGTACAATAATAATTTGGCTGTCGATGTTCCCTGGTTATTATCTTTTGGATACAATATTTTTTAAAGTTTTATTTGTAATGCATTTCAGTTACTGGTAACGAATATAACCCTGCTATTGGAAAAAATGCAGGAAAGTAGCTAGAATTTGTATTTTTTTAAAAGTTAAACATGAAACTAAGACAAAATTTATACCAGAATTTATTGACCTAAAGCAAAACACTCGGTTAATTTAATTTTAATTTTGGAAATAGAAGTTTTACTTTTTTCGTTTAGGCCAACTCTGAAAAGAAATTTAAAAAAATATATTTTTTCCCACAAATTTAATTAGAATCCATCGAAAAGTCAAAGACTTTTTAAAATTATCTTTATTTTTTAGAAGACTATAGCTGTTTACTTTTTTACTTTACAATTTTAATTATGCACGATTTTTAGATGCCTTTTAAAAAAGAATCAGGCAGTTATTTTAGTAAAATATGTTTTATTTGATAATAAAATTTGATCAAATTTTCGATTCAGTTGGATGATTTGCTTATTTCATTGTCTTTAGTTATTTCCTGTGAAAACAAATTCTAACAAACTCTAGTAGCCAGATATGTCGCAGGCAAATGGTTATTTTAGGCAAATGGCTTCTACCTAGGCAAATGCCTTTTGCCTTGGCAAACAGTGTATTTTTGTTTGCTATTTGCCTAGTCAATTAGTAGTTGATTTTATTTGTCTAAGCAATTTTTTAGGCAAACGGAAATATTGCCTTACCAGACTGGGAGGTTATGGTTAGCTCAAGTAAGTTTAATCTTTTTTTTATTTTTTAAATAAAGCGAATAAAAAGTATTTAACTAACCAAAAGTAGCCATAACCGCCCCAATGTAACAGTTTTCATGACCGTCTATAGCTCTTCGAACCAATCGTGCTTTTGCTTTTTACTGTAGTATGCAAAACACACTGTACGCCTAATATGTTATCAAATATATTATGTTATTTAATTTTCACAAAATGTTAAATAAACTTTTTACTTTTATTCTGGAGAAAAGCCAAATATTATTTTGTTTATATTACAGTCATTTGCCTAACAAGGACCACGCCCAATGCATTTACCTAGTCAAATGGCTATTAAATAAAAATTAGTTTTATATAGTCATTTGCCCAGACATAAGGCATTTGCCTAGGCAAAAGGCAATTGCCTAGACAGAAGCCATTTGCCTAAAATAACCATTTGCGACAGAGACATAGATAAATTAATATGGAAATTAACTGTGTAGGTACTTCGCTTCCACTTACGAAATTCCGTAATATATTATAAAACCATAGTGGTTTGTTTGGTCAAGAGATGTACAAGTCTGATCAAATATGTCAATATTTAGTACACACTCTTAATCTTAATGACAATATAATATAATACAGACTTTATAATTGTAAATCTAAGATGGCCGCCGATACAAAGAGGCGGATTACATATTACTTCACTACAACCTTAATATGGTTATCAAATGGAAGGGCTTGATTAGTAACATACTCACTATGAAAAAAATAAAATCTAAAATGGCAGCTACCAAAAAATGGCTGATGTTGCCACTATGCAACTATTATTATTTAAGTTTAATAAAATAACCTAGTGTCGGTATATCCCATACTTTTTGTAAAACTGGCTTATTTTTACGGGTTTCTATTAGGTTTATAAATTCAAGGAAAATATTTTTGTGAAATCAGTTTAAAATTGCTTTTCTTTTTTCTTAAATAATAAAAATATATTTTTTTCAAAAAAGGTATATCCCACCATTTTTATAAATATGTTTTTTTTGGCTTTAAGTCTTTTTTAAACAATATATTTTTATAGTTTATATGTTATGTGATATTTAAACATGAATAGAATGTATGTTTATTAATGGAAAATATTCTAATTGCCTGTACCTATTGTTTGAAATTATTAATGCAAAGTTTTTTTAAATTTATTTATACAATACCTTTAATTAACAATCCTGGATAAACACCTTTAGAAGTATGATTTACAGTCAAATAATTAGTGTAGTTAATGTGATTTCAGTAACTCTAACTAACTCAAAGAATACTAATTCATAAAACATGTGAGATTTCAGCGTACCCTGAAATTTTAGTACCTACCCTGACCACCAGATAGCAAAAGTTTGCACCAGACCAATCAGAAAATTGGTCGATGCCCATGTTGAGTTCCTATTGGTACTAAAATTTCAGGGTATGCTGAAATCTTACTTGTATTGTTCTGTGGATTAGTTATCTGTGCTTGTGTAAATAATTATATTACCAAGTGTTTATTTTCTCATAAAAATATATTATTATTGATGCCTTTTAGTTTTAAAGTAATTGTATATAAATGCAGTTTATGTTAGCAATTATGTGTCTGTATGGCCAAACTATTGGTAAAATCTTATAACTAGTACAGAAAATAGAGGATTTTGTCTTGCATAATCCTAAAGAAGCTTTTTTTCACAAATAGGTGCAGTATGACGTAGTGAACCTAAAAGCACCAAATACTTACAAATAAGGCCAAAGGAAGTGCTCTCATTTTGCGAAAACCGTTTGGGCCTGCATCTCCGTAACCGTGAACTCAAGGCCCACATTTATAAGGTCCTTTATTCTACATTTTTGTTTTTTGTTTGTTTAATTAATTTTAATATTTATAACATCATTACTATTTGTTTACTTTTTTATCTATATCTCTACTAATAATAGTTTAAACAATAAATTGCTAATAACTAATCTTTTAAACTAGAAAAATTTCTACAACTTTTATTTTAAACTTTTTCTCTAAAATTAATATTTTTGAAATCATAACGCATTAACTTAAAAATCCTCTGCTTGGGCGGTTGACGCCAGCTCGGTCTGACACGTCATCTAACATCTGGCCAGGTATTACGCTATGCGCACTTCTTTTTCTTATCCTTGTACTCAGTAGTACAACATTGAACTTGTTGTAACTTCTAAAATATTATTTAAAAAAGGCAGTTCTGTTTTTACTAAAAGTTGAAGAAAATACATATATCGATTTAAAACTTTAATTGTAAGCAATTTATTATTTAAACTATTATTAAAAAATATGTTAGGTGAAAAAGTCAATAAAAAAAGTAATTATCTTATAAATCGTGAATGGTAGGTAATACGAAAAAAATATTAAACAAAAAACATAGAAAATCTAATTATCTTTAATAATACTATAAAGAGGGTAAGTTTGTTAGTAAGTTTCTTTGTAGGGGCTAATCTTCGGAAATACTGAACTGATCATAAAAATTTGTTTACAATTAGAAAGCTATACTATTCAGAAAGTGTTATTGAATTTATTTTTTATTATGATTAAAAGTTCAGAGAAATATATAATTAACGTCCAACAAACTATAATAAAGGTCCTTATAATTGTGGGCACGGTTAGGGAGATACAGGCCCAAACGGTTTTTCGCCACTTCCGTTCGCCTTTGTAAGTATTTTGTGTTTTAAGGTTCATTACGTCATACTGCACTGGACTGCAACTATCTATAAAAAAAAGAAACAAAATGTGCATTATGAACAAGATATCTATCTCCTCATCACCTTTACAAACCTGGTATATTTAAATTGCCCCAATATTAATATTTCTAACAATATTTACCCAGCATAGGTAAAATTAGCATTTTCATTACTCCAGTAAATTTAAATTGCAAAATCGGCAATCAGAAAATGCAAAAATGCATTAAAGTGGGCACTTTTATTATAAAAGGTTTTTATATTAAAATTCCTACGCTTTTACAGTGAAAAGCTATATAATAAATGAAAATGTCGTAAACATTAAATGCCACATTTAGTATTAAAAAAATATTCTATAGTGTTTTTATTTTCTTTGTTTTATTTTAAACTAAAAATCCTTATGGCTTTAAAGAAATAATAATCAAATCATTTTAGTCATTATATAAATTTTTAATTAAAATATAATTATTTAAATGAAAATATCTAGACTGTCAAATTATTATTCAGTTTATTCAAAATATACAGGGTGTCCCTAAAGGTCTGTACAAAATGTTACAAAACTTCATTGGACCCAAATACAACGTGGTGGGGCGTTAAAAGTTTTTATTTTAGTTTAGTAATTTTCAAATCTTTTATTTAATATAGGACATTTTTTATAAAATTTAGTAATAAGGGTTTTTTAGGGTAAGAAATTGAAATATGTTAATGTTTTTATCATAAAATGTAGAAAAAGCCACCTGCGGTCCTTTGCTTAGGTTCAAAGTGTCATAACTTTTTTCTGCCTCTGTATATTATAATTTAGGCATAGATTTTTTATTCTTTTATATTTTTTGCACCAGAAAGGTGAATATATTAAATGTCGCTACAAGCCACCATTTTTGAGATATTTCAGATTAAACATTCCATACCAAAGTTTGCCGTTGCGCGTTCACTTTTTATCCAGGCCACCTGGTAATGTCCAAAACGTCTAAACAAAATGCTACAACAAATACTCTGGGCCAAAATACAACGATTTAATACATTTTACCTTTGTCGAAAGGTTACTGGTTTGCAAGAAACAGGGTGCCAAATTTTCCATTTATTTTTTTTTACTTGGACACCATGTATGTTGCAAACGAACTTTTAATACAGGATAATTAGATTAAATCGTTGTATTTCAGCGTTAAGAAATTACAGAAACTATTTGTTTAGACCTTTTAGGGAAACCCGGCTGCCCTAAATGGAGCGTAAGAAAATGCGAAGGAAGCTTTGTATATAAGATAAAAAGTTAAATCTAAAATATCTGAGATTAGGTAGCTCGTAGCGATATAAATAAGAAGCAATAAAGTTAGCTACCTAAAAATCAAAACATATCGAGGCAAAAAGAAGTAATAACACTGAGCAAAATAAAGTACTGCAGGTGGCTTTTTCTACATTGAACAGCAAAAATATGAGAAGCTTTTGATTTCCTACTAAAAAAACTCCCGTTACAAATTTTTGTAAAAAATAAAATAAAAATAAATAAATATATATATTTAAATATATATATATATATATATATATATATATATATATATATATATATATATATATATATATATATATATATATATATATATATATATATATATATTTAAAAATATCTAAATTAAAAAACTTTAATACCCAGTATCTCGCAAACGATAAATTATTCAACAAGATAATTTGCAATATTTTATTTTGGCCTAAAGAGTTTGTGGTAGCATTTTGTGCAGACGTTTTATAGACACCCTGTATAAATTGGGATATTAAACCTACTAAGACATTTATAATTGTATTTTTACCTTTGCATATTTATTGTTTTTACGGAATACGTACATTTATGTTGATAAAAAGGCATATTAAAATAGGAGTTAATCTCTACCTTATTCTCGCGTTAAACCGGCTTTTGTGATGGACCTTTGTTAAAGGTTATTAGTTATTATAGGTTTTAGTTAAAAAATATATTAGGTGCTCCTTGTTTATTAAAATATCTAGTGACAATATTTAAAAAATATATTTTTGTAAGAAAAAGTGCAGAATAGAATGTATATTAACTTAAGGTTTTTATTTATTTTTATTTAATTTATTTCTATCAAAGCTTTTTATTTTAAAAACCTGTGTTTTGTAATAGCCCATTTTTAAAACAATCTGTTTTAGAAGCCTTCTTAAAGGAAAAATAAGGAAAGGTAGTTTATTTCTTTCCAATGTTTGTACCCCCACGCCTTTTTTATTAATATAACCGTAAGTAAGTTGTAGGTAAATATATTTACATCATCAAATTCAAATACCAAGTTACGTTACTTTGTAAAACAATTACCCTAAAATGTAAACAAGAAGTGTCAACTTATGCTCTAAATTAGAGAAAAGAAAAAGCATTTTTAAAATTCTGGTTAGTAGGCTTTATTATGCTATAGTAACGAATTTAGGCTTTTTATTATTAGATAGCTTTGCTTTCTATCATTGTATTTATTAACATTGTGACTGGAGTTTTAAAGCTTTGCTACATTATAAACTAATTCTTTTATATTACTTAAAAACTTGTACATATACATTTGACAGTACAAAATGCCTAACACATTTTTTACAATACTGCACTATCCGAAACTTTGAAGAACTGTAAACAATGTGGAATTTCTTAGGTCGGTCTGAACATTTAATAAATGTATTAGGTGGTTTTTATTGGTTTCGTAAATTTTAATTGACTTGAAGATATTAGATTTTTTTCCTTTCTAAAAAAGTTTAAAAAATTTAAGATTATCAAAATATGGGGACAAATGACCAGATTCTATAAAGTGTTTGGCAAAGTTTGAATTATTTTTATTTAATACATAGGATAATTTGTGTTTTTAAACCTCATATTAAGATAGACCCGAAACACTTACATAAACTTAATCTCTTTCTAATGCCTTTTTCAATTAAGTTTAACATATACCTCTTAAAGTGATCTGCAACGATAAAATTAAGCCCTGGCCCAGTTCATGAACTGAGCTTATAATATTATATCCCTGAACGTTTTTTCGTTGGTAGCTTAAACCAGTATTGCCTACCTGTTGATTAACTACATTTTTGCTGTTGTTATTAGTCCCATCTATTTAGCGGCCCTAAATGTGAAATTTGAGGTTTAAAAAACAACTCCGAATTTGCCATTAAGTGTGACGAATTGATTATCCATACACCAACTTTTACAGCGTGTTTTAAATATTAAGGTCCTCGAAAAATTTAAACTTAAAAATTATTACTTGTTACATAAAAATGGGTAGCATCTCGATATCAATATTTAGTACCCATTTAATGCTAGATAAATTGGTCACGAATTGGTCACGATTGGTCACAATTGGTCAGTTGGTCACAGTGATTCGTAGAAGGTTAAAGAGAAAACACAGGGGTGGTTTTACACCGTTTTTAAATAAATATACATAGGG
Source organism: Listronotus bonariensis (assembly GCA_014170235.1). Taxonomy (NCBI): domain Eukaryota; kingdom Metazoa; phylum Arthropoda; class Insecta; order Coleoptera; family Curculionidae; genus Listronotus; species Listronotus bonariensis. Next base: position 225,560 of record JACEGR010000576.1, read on the forward strand.
TGTCCAGGGTGTCCGGCAAGGTAAGGTCAAAAATGATAAAGGTAAAAGCCGAAATAATGATAGTAAAGGCAGACCTTGGGTATATATTATTGTTTTAGGTTTTATTAAGATACACCAAACAGTTTAAAAGTTAGGACTTTACTGTATGTAAAAAACAGAAAATTTTAGTCAAATTAAAAAGCCCGTTACTTGGCCTTCTTGGTTTTACTAAAGTACGGGAATTTATCTGGGGTTTGTTCCATGTTTTTCCTTAAAAAAAATTGAAAATCTCAGCAACCCCCATGGCAATCTCATATCTAAAAAAAAGGTTTAAATAACACTAAAGCTATTTTTTATTTATAGATTTTTTGTAATCAAATTTAAAAATAAGTCAGTGATATATTGCTCGACGATTTATCAATACTCGGGCGGGAACTATATTTTTGGTCATAAAGCATTTTTTCGATTGCCATGGGAGATATATAAATACTTTGCTACGCCAGCAAAAATAAAATAATACGCATCTCTACCCCATTTATCATTTGGTGTGAAGGTTAATATTTATTTTACGTTTTAAATTATTGTAGTTTATAGAGTGCGTTCCAATAAAAACCAGTTAACTCCTATAACTCCGGTTCTTGTACACCTTTAAGTACATCCAAAAACACGTTCATTTTTATTTTTAGGGCAAACTAATATTTGTATCACAATTTACTTGCCCAGGGTAATTTTCTTCCCCCACCAACACAAATTTTGAAAAGTTTAATTGGGAAAGGGGTCAAGGGTTTTTATTTAAGTATTAGAGTATCTCTTTCTCTTTTTTACTTTTTTAAAATTAGTGTAGAACTTTTTGAGAAAATGTACAGGGTGTCCGTATTTTGTTGCAATTGCAGGTTAGGTATCTTTTTATTATTAGAGATAGAGACTGGCGGGTTTCGCGAACCATTGCTACTTCTTAATAAAACAAAAGATGACACTTAAAGGTTTTTCATGGCTCTCTTAGTTTTTGACATACAGGGTAAAATTATTTGTTTTTATTTCTGGACCCCCTCGTATTTTAGTTTTTCTTGTAACTTACAACTAAAGTAAAAACGAATATTAGTAGATAATTTTACGTAGAATCCAGTTTTTCTAGGATTTTATATTTTTCGAGATATGAATATCATCAATCATTAAGTTATAGAATACAAAAGCTTTTTAAAAATATATAAGACCTAATAGTTATTTTATATTTTTATACCCTAAATTGTTGTTATTAGTTTAAGAATTGAATTTTGCATAGTGGGCCTTAATATAAACTTTATAACCAAAAAACAAATATAACCCCCAGTTTATAATTTGTTTGCATTTTACAGCAAAATCTGCGTTTAAACTATTTTACCTCGCCCAGCATCCCTATTTACGCCTCGATTCCTTAAGTTTGTTTACGTATTAATTATTTAAAAACTAAATATTTTATATCAGTTTTACCGCGTTAATATTTAAAACCGCGTTCAAAATAAATATGTATCCAATATTCTTAGAAAACATATTATTTAATTTAAGAAAAATATTAGAAAACCGTGTATGAAATTGTTACCCAAATTATTATTGAAAGTTAAATTTTGAAGGTATTAGTTTTATACATGGTATTCTACTATTTTGTTTTAAATTGAATGTCTTTCTAAAAATTATAAATATGTACTAATTTTGGACATTGTATTAAATATTAACACAGTGTCGCTTATCCAAAATATTCGGCATTAAATTAAATAATAAATGAATAATCTTGAGAAACCGAGGAATAAATAAAAGTGCTGGGTAGAATAAAATAGTTAAAACGCAGATTTTAAAAATGTAAACAAATTATGAACTAAGGGCTAACTTTGTTTTTGGTTATAAAGTCTATATCATGTCTACCAATAGTCTAAGATCCGAATAGGAAGCGACCTTCACCCATCTGTTATTATAGTATTTAAACAAAGGTATTGCCATGGGATTGACTAAAAAATTAGGTCACGGCTATGGGAAATTAAAAAAAGTAGCTTTTAAAGTTTTTAAGTAGCCCTGTTAAATGTCAATTTTTATTTTTTTAATTGTACATAACAGTACTAATATATTAGTACATTTTAATTCTTCTATTCTATAAATAAAGCTGTGTAAATTTTTAAATTTTAAATAATAAATAAAATTGGTACTTTCTGTATTATTTAAAAATATATATTTTAAAGTAGCATACGTACGTATTTAAATATGGAGGGGTTGTCATTATACAAGGTGTGTCAAAAATTTTAGTGTTATTTTTTAAAATTAAATATTGCCTTAACCTAATTTTTTAGGCATCCCTATGGCGATACCTTTGTTTAAATATTATCCGTAATATAAAACAGGTTGTATCCGGTAAACGGCTGGGTAAAGGTCGCGTCCTATTCGGATCTCGTACTATAAGCAAAAATCAATTTTAAAATCAAGAACATCGGTTTAGGGTCTAAAAGAACATACAGGGTGTTTCTAAATAAATGCAAAAAATTTAAGAAGGTGATTCCCTGTTTAAAATAAAGGGTAATTTGCTTTATAAACATGGGGTCAAAACTTAGCATTAGGGAGATATCGCAAAAATTTTAGCAAAAAATCCCTTTGTGTTGTTGTCTAAAAACAAAATGAGCACTTTATTTAAACTACCAAGTTATCTAGACTAATATCTAAAGAGTAAAAGTTTGTAACTTTGTTTGGGAGTTTGTGGATCTGTTTGTAGCCGCTAATCTTCGGAAGTACTAAACCTATCATAAATTTTTTATCACAATCAGAAAGCTACACTATTCAGGAGTGTTATAGGCTATATTTTACTATAATTAATTAAAAAGCTTAGGCATTAACGTCCAACGAAGAGGGCACGGGTTGGCTATCTTGGATAAACTATAACTAAAATTCGATATTGACGTTACTACTCTCAATGGATTTTATTGCGGATTTTTTTAATAGATAAAGTGATTCATGAGAAAGGTTTATATGTATATTAATATCCAAAAAACATATACAGAGTGTTTAAAAAATAGTTTACATTTAAAATTCGATATTACTCAACGGATTTTAATGCGTTTTTTTATTAGGTAGACTGATTCAAGAGAAAGGTTTATATGTATATTCATGAAAAAAAACAGATACAAAGTGTTTTAAAAGATAGTTTACATTTAAAATTCGAGCTTGACGTTATCTACTATTGTCAACGGATTTTAATGCTGTTTTTTTTAGTAGATAGTGTAAATCAAGAGAAAAGTTTTTATATATTAGATATTAGAAAAAAAACCTAGGCAGAATGTTTAAAAAAATGTTTACATTTAAAATTTGATATTACATAACGAATTTTAATGCCTTTTTTTTAAATAGATAAAGTGATTTAAAAGAAAGGTTTATTTGTATGATAATATAAAAAAAAACATATACAGAGTGTTTAAATATTAGTTTATATTTAAAATTTAATATTAACGTTAATACTGCAATTAAAAAAAGTGTTTTTAGGAATTGTGCACAGGTTTCTATGGGGTATAAAAAAAATATAGAATTTTTACAGAGGGTGGGTCAAAAAGATGTTATATAAAAACACCCTGACAACTAAATTGCATTCTTACATAGTAACCATTCAGAGGTTTACAAAATTGCCTAAATATATAGATTGGTAAAATAATTATTAGTGTTTAAAAAATATATTATACAGAAAATACCATTTTTTTATTAGGTTTTTATTATTATTGAACGGATTTTATTGCGTTTTTCTGTAAATAGATAAATTAAATGGATATTTTTTTTAATAAAAAATAAATTGTAGCATTTTTAAAAATTACGTCATAATTTTATGCTACTCATATACACCGGTTAAAAATCAATAACCTAATCTCATCGAGGCACTTCCACGAACGTACCTTTCTTCTTAACTACTCGGATTCACCAATACGACCTTGTAGCCACCCTGCTATGTTGCCACGTTTCGTCAGAAGTTTCTTTCCCTAAATGTTTTTCATTGTGAAGTATTTTCGGGGATTTTTAGGAAGATTGTTACTTCGTTGACAACACTGTTTAAGTTTTCAGTGCCCATCAGAGATCAGCTGATTTTTCTTCCCGTTTGACAGCCCTTTTTGAAAAACGTTCCTTAATGGCGTAGTAGTTCCGGCGTGATCTCCTCTTTTGTGAATAAAATTACCAATTATTTTATGCCCATGAAAGTGGTTTTGTGCTTAAAACAACAATAATTTTGATTTGTTGCCTGTAGTGGGTTTAAGTTTTGGGAGATCACGGATTTGTTCGATTTTGAAAGGTTTTTCTTCGGATCCATGTAGAAGCCATATGTAAGTAAAACGTTTTTCTAAAATAATCCAAATCATCTTGTAATATTAGGGTTTCTTTACAGTGTTTTTCAACTTTCCTGGTCATCTGACACCTTCCTAATCAGTATCTTTGCCATAGGCGAATTTCTCTACATTTTGGGGTAAGTTCCCAGCAAACACTATTTGCCGGCAATGTACATTTTTCATATTGGCATTGATGGTAAAGCATTGGCAATTGGTAGCAATATTATGCCATCATCTTATACGCATTAAAAACTCAACCCTAAATAAACACTTAATTGCCAATAAATATTACATGCAGGCGAATTGCCGGCAAGCATGCAAAAATGGCGGCATACCAATCCTGATTAAATAAAACACGCGTTTTTGTTGCAGTCAAATAAATATTGGATTTTTGAAGGCAAACCTTCAACGCATATTCATACTTTTTAAACCATATTATTAACATTGGTATTTAACTAACATTAAAGCAATTTTTTTGATCTGTTTTATTTATAATGGCAGCTAAACAACATTATTTTATGTTTTTTACATAATTTAAAGGAAATGGCCTTTTCATAACATTTTATTGTTAAAAATCATGCAAATAAAAATTAGGTCAAATAAAATGTTTATTATGTATTTTGGAGCGAATAAAAATAAAATAATGGTCTTTTTTAAAGAAAAGAGTTTTTTAATAGACATAATTAAATGTATTCATTACCTAATAAGTGTGTGTTGTGTGATTAATTGGTGATGGCTAGTCGAGAAGGCAAGATATTCAAGTAGACTGTTAGGAGCTGTAAACATTTTGTTTAAAACTTTATTAAAAGTTTTAAAGACGTGTTAATAAAAATATTATATATATTTAATAGTTTTTTTGACATACCGATAGATGGCGTAATGGACAATAAACTACTACGTTTCTACAATATCTTCGCTTTTTATCGTCTAAACCCATTGGACAAAAATAATTCGAGAGCGGTCTGCGGTAGGTGATCTCACTTAGCTTTGAAAGAAATATCTTCGGCTAGTGTAAAAATCTGCATCTCCAAGTTGGACAGTGTTCCGAGAGATGGTACTTTGCATTGCAAGGAAATTGCATGCAGTAAGGAGTTTTTTCCTATTTTAATTTTCAAATAAAATATCGCGCATCATTTTAGCTTTTAAAAAAGTATATGCGACAATTTTCGTCAATATGACGTCAGCTTGCTGCTTGGGAGTATCTGCATTTGCCCACTTTCGTGTCTCTTTGTTATCTTTTTGCCAATAACTTATTAATGATGGATGCCATCATCTTAAACGCATTTTTTTGCCAATAACTTATTAATGACGGATGCCATCACTTTATCTGCAACACGTGGCCTAATAACGGCCAATTGCCCACTTTCGCGTCTTTTTGATACCTTTTTGCCAATGCCTTGCCATTGAAGAGTATTGGCAATGCCAGTAAATTAAATGTACAACGCCGGCAAAAAATGTTATATGGGTTAATAAATCATGACATATTATTGAGATGGTAATTTTTAACTTTTGTCCCCAGGGTTCCTTTATCTACCGTTTTCTCTTCTCTTCCTTTTTCGATTTAATTTGGGCTAATTTTGGATTCTGAGTAGCTGAATCTTGCATGTACAGTAAGCAATCTCCCGTACAACAACAACCATCGAGGCTATTTGACAGGACATCTCAATCCTGCAGTCCTGCAAGACACCAACCAGAAATTAAGGCCTGTATAGTTTTAATTAGGACATGACATAATATTTAATTTTTTTTTACAATCAAGGATAAGTTGACAAATTTATTTTTGTGTCAGTGAATCACAAAGCTGGGAAGCTTACTGACAAGTGAACATAAATAATTTAGGAATTTTTCTGAATAAACTAGTATTTAGGTACCTTTTTTGTGTTTATTTGAATGAATGTAACCTAGTACTACCACCATATAATCTATAGCAATTTTCTTGATTTTATATGCTATACTAAATCTTTTAAACTAAATCAAGTGGCGCTCAAAATGATAAGTACAGCCTAACCTACGACCCAAAATGCTCTCTGATGAACAGCTGCCGTTCGCTATGGTTCCTTTCAAAAAACTTGGTTTTTCCTATTAATTAACAACATCCTAATTATCTATAAATAAAGGACACCACATAAAAATAGCGCCTGGCACGCGGGGCTTGTTTGTGCTTATCACTATTTTTTTTCTTTTTCATTTTGGTTACTTCACTCAGGTAAACACATTTATTGATTTATTATTGTCAGTGCTTGGTGACATCATATATGTTATTTTTTAAATACTGTTATTTTTTTATGAGTTTTATTTAGGTCCATTTTAGTATACCTTGTTTATCTTTGTCTTTTGAACCCAGATTTTGGATTTTATCTTATATGCTTATCGATTATAAACAGCTGTTTTGCTTTTTGGTAATAACCGATATTAAAATACTATACGAATGAGTAAATGTTCTTATAGTGCCATTTATTTTTCAATAGCTATCCTTTTTTCAAAAATCAGCCTTTTTATTAAAAATAATTTTAACTTTTATAAATAAAACATAACCCATGCTAGGCTCGATGTGGTGTATATTTATTTATAACCATAAACAATAGTACTAAAGATAACTTGTCTATTGAATTAGTAAACAAGAAAAACTGAAGTTTTTAAATTTTTATTTGTATTGTATATTGACACTGTTGTCAGATTTAATAGATATTATTAAATTTTTGGAATTTCTTTTAAAATACCTTTTTAAAATTAGTTTTATACTGATTAAAATTAAAAATAATATTAAATGACCTTGTATTAATTTGTTTTTGCAAATAATAAACATATTTTAAATTCTTGTCATATTTAAATACAATTATTTTAAAATTTTAGTAGGCATTTATAGGTATATAAATATTTTTTTATTCGATTACAATTTTAATTTCATTATGGAGTCTTTTAAATGTAATCACCTACTAGATTACGAACTAAATTATGAATTAAATATCAGAAATGTGTACACCACACGCAGTGTCAAAGAAAAGCGACAAATTTTAGGAAAACTTCTAAAGAAGGAAGCTAATAATCCAGGGAGTCATATAGATTTAGAGCAATATGAGAGCACATTTGAAGACGAACAAGATGCAATTAATACTTCAATTTTGTCAATAACTTCTAGTATTATTGACTTTGAAGGGTCTAGTACTGACTCGGCTTATTTAAGACTAAAATCTAGACTAGCTCATCTAACGGGTAGAATTCAAAATTTAAAAATTCCAGAAGTTAATCCAGAGGATGTTGCCAAATTTAAAAATGAGTCATATGCTACATGTCTTAAACTCGAATCAGACTTGGATGATAAATTGGTAGCTGACCCGAATGACTCAGTCAATAATATTTCTGTTTCTCAAACGGCTCCTATTGTTAATGTTAGTCCAATTGTTTCTTGTTCGGCCAATGCTGTGCCTATTTCTACCTGGGGTGTTAAGTTTAACGGGGACCCAAAGAAGGTTTTTATTTTTTGGAAAGAATTTCAGATCTAGCCCAAGCTAGAAATGTAAGTGAGGTTGATTTATTTAATTCAGCAGTAGAATTATTTATTGGTGACGCGTTTATTTGGTTTAGAAGTATTAAGTTATCCGTGACTGACTGGCCTTCTTTGGTAACTCGCTTAAAAAAGATTTTCTGCCTCCATATGCTGATGATGAGATATGGGATCAAATAAGACAAAGGAAACAAAAGCGTAATGAGTCGATAACTATTTTTATTGCGCAAATTGAAAATTTATTTAATCGCTTATCGCAACCTCCTGCTGAGGTTACTAAAATTAAATATTTAAAGAAAAATATTTTGCCTGAATTTATAAACCATTTAGCATTACAGCAGATAGATACGGTTAGTGATTTAGCGTCTTTATGCAAAAGGTTAGAAGAAGCCTCTTATTTGACTTCAAAAAAGTTCATAATGCTTTTGTTTTGAATGAGACCCATTCAAATTCTTTTGTGACTAGTCGACCTAATAATAATAATTTACCTAGATCTCTGCCTACAAATAATAGACAAAGATTTTTACCTAACCCCCAAAATGTAGATGTATCTAATCGAAATGTAGGTGTGTCTACTCAAAATGTAGAGGTGTCTACTCGAAATGTAGAAGTGTCTGCTCAAGATAAAAAGAAACAAGTTATTTGTTATAATTGTGGTTTGCCTAATCACAGATATACGGCTTGTACTGAAAAACGGAAAAGGTTTTGTTACCGTTGTGGCAAGTCTAATGTCACTGTTTCTTCTTGTCCTGAGTGTTCAAAAAACTTGAGACATTAGTGTTTTCTGGTGGTCGAGACACTAAAGGTTGTCCAAACCAGACCACTACTACCTTACCTTCTAATAAATGCCTTAATAAATTTGATAAAAACGATTGGAACTCATGGTTATCTTTCTTATCTGATTTTTATAAAAATGTATCTCAAAATAAATTTGAAACTTTACCTTTATTTATTAATAAGCCACTAGATAATAGACCTTATATCTCTGTTAAAATTTTTGATAAAGATGCTGTGGCTCTTTTAGACTCAGGTGCCAACTCATCAATAGTTGGTGGTGATGGAATACAATTATTAAAATATCTTAATCTTAAAACAAAACCTATTAGTGATTGTACTATAACCACTGCTGATGGTTCACATAAAAAGGTGCTAGGAATAGTTGATTTGCCTGTATCTATTGGTGATAGTTTTGGTATTCTTAAGGCTTATGTGGTACCTTCAGTAACACATGATTTTATTTTGGTATGGATTTTGCTAAACAATTTAACCTGATTATGAATTTTAAAAATAATAAATGGTTTGTTAGTAAAAATAATTCTGATATATCTACTTTAACTTTTAATAAACAAAATAAGTTTAATTTTTCAAAATTATACTCTCTCGATGACCTTTCAGCAGAAGATAGAGCCAAGGCTCAGTCTGTTATAGATTCATTCAATGAAATTGATAGTAAAGAAAAGTTAGGCCGAACAGATAAATTAAAGTTAACCATAGATACGGGTGATGCTACACCTTTTAGAAAGAAACCTTATCTAATGTCACCTTATATGCAAAAATTAATGAATGATGAACTTGATTCTATGTTAAAGTTGGGTGTTATCGAAAAGGCACATAGTCCTTGGTCCTCCCCTACCTTCTTAGTAAAGAAAAACAATGGCGAATATAGATTTGTTTTTGATGGGCGTGGTCTGAATGAAATAACTAAGCATGACTCATGGCCTATGCCTCATGTGGATAGGATTCTAAGTAATTTGCGTAATGCAAAATATATTTCCTCTATTGATTTAAGAAAGGCTTTTTGGCAAATACCATTAGACGACGCGTCTAAGGAAAAGACTGCTTTCTCAATTATTGGCCGTGGTCAGTTTCAGTTTACTGTTATGCCTTTTGGGCTTAGTAACTCTGCTCAAACCCAACAACGTTTAGTAGATTCCATTTTTGGTCCTGAATATGAGCCATATGTTTTTAGTTACTTAGATGATTTTCTTTGTTGTAGTCCTACCCTTGAACATCATATAGAACTTTTAACTACAGTTAAAAATCGCCTTAAGGAGGCTAACCTTACAATAAATTTAGAAAAATGTAACTTTTTTAAAACTTCTCTTAAATATTTAGGTTTTATTGTTGGTAACAACTCTTTATCTACGGATCCTTCTAAAATTGAGTCCATGATTAATTATCCACGTCCTCGCAACACTACTGAGATTAAACGGTTTGTCGGAATGTGTTCTTGGTATAGGAGGTTCATTAAAAATTTCTCTTCTCTTATGAGTCCTCTTAATGACCTTTTGAAGGGTAAGAAGAAGAAGCAACCCATTACATGGAACGATGACGCTGAGAAGGCTTTTCTTGACATTAAAAAACTTTTAGTTTCAGCACCAATTTTGGCCCAGCCGGACTTTTCTCAGAAGTTTACTGTTCAGTGTGATAGTTCAGATCGTGGTATTGGTGGTGCGCTTACACAAGTATTGCAGGGTGAAGAAAGAGTAATTGCATATGCCAGCAGAAGCTTATCTCGCGCTGAGAGGAATTATTCAGTCACAGAACGTGAGTGTCTTGGTGTCGTATTTTGCATTGACAAATTTAGGCCCTATATCGAAGGTTGTAGTCGCTTTACTGTTATAACCGATCATCACTCGTTGCTCTGGTTAAATAATTTGAAAAATCCTGCAGGCCGATTGGCTCGTTGGGCTGTTAAATTACGACAGCACAATTTTGATTTGGTGCATCGAAAGGGTAGTCAATTAGTTTTGGCCGATGCTTTGAGTAGAATCCCTCAACCCGATTCTGACGACAGTGAAAATGAAGTTAGCAACACCTTTTTACCTCCTTCACAGGTTTCAGTCATAGAAATAGACGCCAATACTTCTGATACTTGGTATAACTCCATGAAAGAAAAAATCAAAGCTGCCCCTGACAATTATCCCCAGTGGAAGATTTCTAATGAGAAAATTTTTAAAGTAGTTTCTTCACGTTTGTTACCTCATTCTAATAATCACGATTGGAAAGTATTAGTACCTAAAGATCAAAGGCAAAAGGTCATCGAATCTTGTCATAATATTCCTATTAGTGGTCATTTTGGTTTCAGAAAAACTCTTTGTCGGTTACAAGAATTTTACTACTGGCCTCAAATGAGACTGGATGTCCTTAAGTTTGTCCGAAAATGTCTGGTTTGTGGTTCTCAAAAACATCCTAATCAAGCCAGAATGGGAATTATGGGTAAAGAGAAAGAAATTACTAGACCTTGGGAGACGATTGCTATTGATCTTATGGGTCCGTTTCCACGTTCGAAAAAAGGTAATAAATGGCTCTTTGTAATTGAAGATTGGTTTACTAAATATACCTTATTATTCCCTTTGAGAAATAGTCATGCCTCAAAAATTGTAGACATAATTGAAGACAGGGTATTTTTAGAGTACGGTGTTCCAAACTTCATTATTTGTGACAATGGGTCCCAATTTATAAGTGGTAATTTTAAATCATTATGTGCCAAATATCAAGTTAAAATTTCTTACAGTCCTCTTTACGCAGCTCAATGTAATTTTGTAGAACGAAATAACAAAACAGTGGGTACTGCGATTCGTTCTTATATAAATAACCACGATGAATGGGATCTTTATGTTCCACATATTAGACAAGCGGTAAATACTGCAAGACATGAAGTGACTGGGTTCACTCCATCTTATCTTAATTTTGGTAGATATGTTCCCCTCTGTGGAAAGTATTTCGGTGAACTTTGCGCAGATGGCAAAGTAGAAATTTTTCCAGGTGATAGGGACACATACGCAGCAGGTTTTACTGAGTTTAGAAATTTGTTCCAGGAAGTACGTCAGAAAATTCACTCCGCTTATCAGAGGAATGCTAAGTCCTATAATCTCAGAAAGAGGGATATAAGTTTTAAGGTTGGAGAAAAAGTATGGCGCAGAAATAAAGTTTTGTCCAGTGCTGGAAACAAATTTTCTTCTAAGCTCGCTCCTAAGTATGTCCTTTCGGTTGTGCGTAAAAAATTATCTCCTTTAGTTTATCAGTTGAAAAATATTGACGGGTCTAATGCTGGAAATTGGCATGTCAAAGATTTAAAGATTTTCTATGGATCATCTGATAAACTATCTACCGCCTCAGAAGACGAAGCACTGTCTTTAGAGGATTAAATTACCTTAAAAATTTTCATATCGTATTATATTAACAAATTATGTCTTAAGAAATAAGACAGTTATATCTATCTTATCTTATATTTAGATTACCTTATCTTACCTAACTTATAATTTAACTTTAAAGTGTTTATCGCATAAAATTATCTTACCTACCCAAGAAAAAGGGTGTATAATTTTCGTGGTTGTTTTTCATTATTAAGAAATAATGTTTTATAACACTTACCTATTAGTAGTAATTTTCTCTTAGTCTATCAATCTATCTCTCAATCTATATGTACTTAAAGTTTTTACATATTAGATTTTTCTTCTTCCCTTTCATTTGTCCTGATCTTGATTAAGTGAGTGGACCATTGCAGATGTAAGCTGATGCACGAGGATTCTCTAAGTCTTATTAGGTTTCGCAACTTCAGCATTGCCACGAAAATACAATAACATCGTAATACTTTCGGGATTACATTTGCCTTGTAAGCCTTAATCAAGCATTTGGACTAATGATTGGTAACTATCCTTTCTTCGGGGATTTACCTTGAATGGTTACCCTTATCTTGTCTTTGGACGGAGCAGTCTAACACAGTTGATCTTATTTGTTAGTCTGTAATTATTTTACTCTTCGAGATCCTTGTGGTTTAGCAGCCACCCACAAGTTCTTTGCTGTTTTCTCTTTTATTTTGTGTATTCTCTTGTTACTCCTTACCTTTTCTTCTTTTACTAACTGCTGAAATGTTACCTTTTAGATTTAATTAGAATTAGTTTATAATATATTTATAGTTTTTAGCCTTTTTAGTTACATAACTACTTCAGTAGAAGTATATGTTATTTTAGATAACGTAGTATAGTGTTAGTGTTTTGCCTATTGCATAAAGACACTATTGACCGGTCAAATATCTCTTAATCTATTAATCTATTTCTCAATCTATATGTACTTTAAATTTTTACATATTAGATCTTTCTTCTTCTCTTTCATTTGTCTTAATCTTGATTAAGTGAGTGGACCATTGCAGATGTAAGCTGATGCACGAGGATTCTCTAAGTCTTATTAGGTTTCGCAACTTCAGCATTGCCACGAAAATACAATAACATCGTAATACTTTCGGGATTACATTTGCCTTGTAAGCCTTAATCAAGCATTTGGACTAATGATTGGTACTTATCCTTTCTTCGGGGGATTTACCTTGAATGGTTACCTTTATCTTGTCTTTGGACGGAGCAGTCTAATAGAGTTGATCTTATTTGTTAGTCTGTAATTATTTTACTCTTCGAGATCCTTGTGGTTTAGCGGCCACCCACAAGTTCTTTACTGTTTTCTCTTTTATTTTGTGTAATTTCTTGCTACTCTTTGAGTTTTCTTCTTTTTTCTAACTGCTGTAATGCTACTTTTTAGATTTAATTAGAATTAGTATATAATATAAATTAAGTTGTTTAAAGGTATCGATGTAGATACTGAAATTGTGTTTTATAGTCAAGAAATTTACCAAACATTGTCTTACCAATTTTGACTTAGATTCCATATATTGACTTACCGATTGTGACTTCTGTTAACAGACGAGTGATACGCGTTAGTTATCAAACTATAAAACATTGTATAAATATTAGTATTATTATTGCTTGTATAATAATTGAATGATATTACCTTGTGGTAATAAGGTAAACAAGTAGGTATACCTTTTTAGAATAAATTAGTATATGTATTACTGTATGATAAATAGTTTAAGTTTTTCTTTTGGTATTTTGCAAGGATTAGGGGATGTTTTAAAAATAAAAAAGGCTTCACCTTTTTATTTTTCTATCGGAGAGAGGTAATGTAGCATTTTTAAAAATTACGTCATAATTTTATGCTACTCATATACACCGGTTAAAAATCAATAACCTAATCTCATCGAGGCACTTCCACGAACGTACCTTTCTTCTTAACTACTCGGATTCACCAATACGACCTTGTAGCCACCCTGCTATGTTGCCACGTTTCGTCAGAAGTTTCTTTCCCTAAATGTTTTTCATTGTGAAGTATTTTCGGGGATTTTTAGGAAGATTGTTACTTCGTTGACAACACTGTTTAAGTTTTCAGTGCCCATCAGAGATCAGCTGATTTTTCTTCCCGTTTGACAGCCCTTTTTGAAAAACGTTCCTTAATGGCGTAGTAGTTCCGGCGTGATTTCCTCTTTTGTGAATAAAATTACCAATTATTTTATGCCCATGAAAGTGGTTTTGTGCTTAAAACAACAATAATTTTGATTTGTTGCCTGTAGTGGGTTTAAGTTTTGGGAGATCACGGATTTGTTCGATTTTGAAAGGTTTTTCTTCGGATCCATGTAGAAGCCATATGTAAGTAAAACGTTTTTCTAAAATAATCCAAATCATCTTGTAATATTAGGGTTTCTTTACAGTGTTTTTCAACTTTCCTGGTCATCTGACACCTTTCTAATCAGTATCTTTGCCATAGGCGAATTTCTCTACATTTTGGAGTAAGTTGATAAATCATGACATATTATTGAGATGGTAATTTTTAACTTTTGTCCCCAGGGTTCCTTTATCTACCGTTTTTCTCTTCTCTTCCTTTTTCGATTTAATTTGGGCTAATTTTGGATTCTGAGTAGCTGAATCTTGCATGTACGAGTAAGCAATCTCCCGTACAACAACAACCATCGAGGCTATTTGACAGGACATCTCAATCCTGCAGTCCTGCAAGACACCAACCAGAAATTAAGGCCTGTATAGTTTTAATTAGGACATGACATAATATTTAATTTTTTTTTACAATCAAGGATAAGTTGACAAATTTATTTTTGTGTCAGTGAATCACAAAGCTGGGAAGCTTACTGACAAGTGAACATAAATAATTTAGGAATTTTTCTGAATAAACTAGTATTTAGGTACCTTTTTGTGTTTATTTGAATGAATATAACCTAGTACTACCACCATATAATCTATAGCAATTTTCTTGATTTTATATGCTATACTAAATCTTTTAAACTAAATCAAGTGGCGCTCAAAATGATAAGTACAGCCTAACCTACGACCCAAAATGCTCTCTGATGAACAGCTGCCGTTCGCTATGGTTCCTTTCAAAAACTTGGTTTTTCCTATTAATTAACAACATCCTAATTATCTATAAATAAAGGACACCACAAAATATTTTTAAAATTATTATAGTATAGGAAAGGGGAATTGTTTTACTGCAAATTTAACGCGTGCAAAGCCATGGGCAAAAGCTAGTGTCAAATAAAGACATAACACAGCAGAAAACCTAAAATTTTTATAAACTAAATTTCTCCCTCTATTACCATTTTATTTTTTTATTTAAAATTGGTAAGTTTAACAAAAAAAAAATACAAAAGCTATAAAAGTTTTTAAATAAACCAGTCTATCCAAATTTATATTTTTTAAGGTAATTGCGTTGGTGTTCCTTTAAATATAGCAAGCAGAAACGATAGGGGTAGTATATTTCCACTACTTCCATTAATTCTAAAAAAGTGCAAACATATTTAAAAAGTGTATTTTTATAATAGTAATATTTTTGGTAAATTTTATTATTCTAGCGCTTTTTTTTCAGATAAAAAAGTTATTTTCTTGCCATTTTTGTACCGCGACATCTACCAATAGATTAACTTTTGACCCTAGGTTTATATAGCAAACTACCATTTCTTTTAAACAAGGAATTACCTTTTAAAAATTTTTGTGCATTTGTTTAGTAACACCCTGTATAATTATTAGGTAAAATATGTTTCTAAAAAGCTTAAGTTCCATATAAGTTAACAAATAAACAATATACATGGTGTTTTATAAGAAAAATTACATGTTTAATTCCTATCTCGACAAATATTAAAAAAAAATCTAACTACATCACTGGATTCTACGTAAAAATATCTACAAACATTTGTTTTTACTTTTGTTGTAAGTTACAAGACAATTGAAATACGAGGGGCTCCAAAAATGGGGAAAAATAATTTCGCCTTGTATGTCAAAAACTAAGAAAGACTAAGAAAGCTATAAAAAATATTTTAGTGTCATCTTTGTTTTATCAACAAGTAGCAGCAGTTCGCGAAAACCGGTCTCTATCTCTAATATTAACCAAGATACCCTGCAATTGTTATGTAATCTGGACACCCTGTAATCTAAATATCTGGTGTCTTTACCCTCTGTAATTTTTTTTAAATATCAAAATAAAATTTAAACCAAATGTTTATAGTTTGATAACTAACGCGTATGTAGATGCCATTGGCAAATACGTCGGTAAGTCAATATATGGAATCTAGTCAAAGTTGGTAAGACAATGTTTGGTAAATTTCTTGACTATGCAAACACAATTTCAGTATCTACATCTAGATGAACCTTTAAACAACTAAATTTATATTATATACTAATTCTAATTAAATCTAAAAAAGTAGCATTACAGCAGTTAGAAAAAAAGAAGAAAACGCAAAGAGTAGCAAGAAATTACACAAAATAAAGAGAAAACAGTAAAGAACTTGTGGGTGGCCGCTAAACCACAAGGATCTCGAAGAGTAAAATAATTACAGACTAACAAATAAGATCAACTCTATTAGACTGCTCCGTCCAAAGACAAGATAAAGGTAACCATTCAAGGTAAATCCCCGAAGAAAGGATAAGTACCAATCATTAGTCCAAATGCTTGATTAAGGCTTACAAGGCAAATGTAATCCCGAAAGTATTACGATGTTATTGTATTTTCGTGGCAATGCTGAAGTTGCGAAACCTAATAAGACTTAGAGAATCCTCGTGCATCAGCTTACATCTGCAATGGTCCACTCACTTAATCAAGATTAAGACAAATGAAAGAGAAGAAGAAAGATCTAATATGTAAAAATTTAAAGTACATATAGATTGAGAAATAGATTAATAGATTAAGAGATATTTGACCGGTCAATAGTGTCTTTATGCAATAGGCAAAACACTAACACTATACTACGTTATCTAAAATAACATATACTTCTACTGAAGTAGTTATGTAACTAAAAAGGCTAAAAACTATAAATATATTATAAACTAATTCTAATTAAATCTAAAAGGTAACATTTCAGCAGTTAGTAAAAGAAGAAAAGGTAAGGAGTAACAAGAGAATACACAAAATAAAAGAGAAAACAGCAAAGAACTTGTGGGTGGCTGCTAAACCACAAGGATCTCGAAGAGTAAAATAATTACAGACTAACAAATAAGATCAACTGTGTTAGACTGCTCCGTCCAAAGACAAGATAAGGGTAACCATTCAAGGTAAATCCCCGAAGAAAGGATAGTTACCAATCATTAGTCCAAATGCTTGATTAAGGCTTACAAGGCAAATGTAATCCCGAAAGTATTACGATGTTATTGTATTTTCGTGGCAATGCTGAAGTTGCGAAACCTAATAAGACTTAGAGAATCCTCGTGCATCAGCTTACATCTGCAATGGTCCACTCACTTAATCAAGATCAGGACAAATGAAAGGGAAGAAGAAAAATCTAATATGTAAAAACTTTAAGTACATATAGATTGAGAGATAGATTGATAGACTAAGAGAAAATTACTACTAATAGGTAAGTGTTATAAAACATTATTTCTTAATAATGAAAAACAACCACGAAAATTATACACCCTTTTTCTTGGGTAGGTAAGATAATTTTATGCGATAAACACTTTAGAGTTAAATTATAAGTTAGGTAAGATAAGGTAATCTAAATATAAGATAAGATAGATATAACTGTCTTATTTCTTAGGACATAATTTGTTAATATAATACGATATGAAAATTTTTAAGGTAATTTAATCCTCTAAAGACAGTGCTTCGTCTTCTGAGGCGGTAGATAGTTTATCAGATGATCCATAGAAAATCTTTAAATCTTTGACATGCCAATTTCCAGCATTAGACCCGTCAATATTTTTCAACTGATAAACTAAAGGAGATAATTTTTTACGCACAACCGAAAGGACATACTTAGGAGCGAGCTTAGAAGAAAATTTGTTTCCAGCACTGGACAAAACTTTATTTCTGCGCCATACTTTTCTCCAACCTTAAAACTTATATCCCTCTTTCTGAGATTATAGGACTTAGCATTCCTCTGATAAGCGGAGTGAATTTTCTGACGTACTTCCTGGAACAAATTTCTAAACTCAGTAAAACCTGCTGCGTATGTGTCCCTATCAACTGGAAAAATTTCTACTTTGCCATCTGCACAAAGTTCACCGAAATACTTTCCACAGAGGGAACATATCTACCAAAATTAAGATAAGATGGAGTGAACCCAGTCACTTTATGTCTTGCGTATTTACCGCTTGTCTAATATGTGGAACATAAAGATCCCATTCATCGTGGTTATTTATATAAGAACGAATCGCAGTACCCACTGTTTTGTTATTTCGTTCTACAAAATTACATTGAGCTGCGTAAAGAGGACTGTAGAAATTTTAACTTGATATTTGGCACATAATGATTTAAAATTACCACTTATAAATTGGGACCCATTGTCACAAATAATGAAGTTTGGAACACCGTACTCTAAAAATACCCTGTCTTCAATTATGTCTACAATTTTTGAGGCATGACTATTTCTCAAAGGGAATAATAAGGTATATTTAGTAAACCAATCTTCAATTACAAAGAGCCATTTATTACCTTTTTTCGAACGTGGAAACGGACCCATAAGATCAATAGCAATCGTCTCCCAAGGTCTAGTAATTTCTTTCTCTTTGCCATAATTCCCATTCTGGCTTGATTAGGATGTTTTTGAGAACCACAAACCAGACATTTCGGACAAACTTAAGGACATCCAGTCTCATTTTGAGGCCAGTAGTAAAATTCTTGTAACCGACAAAGAGTTTTTCTGAGAAACCAAAATGACCACTAATAGGAATATTATGACAAGATTCGATGACCTTTTGCCTTTGATCTTTAGGTACTAATACTTTCCAATCGTGATTATTAGAATGAGGTAACAAACGTGAAGAAACTACTTTAAAAAATTTTCTCATTAGAAATCTTCCACTGGGGATAATTATCAGGGGCAGCTTTGATTTTTCTTTCATGGAGTTATCACCAAGTAATCAAGTATTGCGAGGCGTCTATTTCTATGACTGCAAACCTGTGAAGGAGGTAAAAAGGTGTTGCTAACTTCATTTTCACTGTCGTCAGAGATCGGGTTGGGGATTCTACTCAAAGCATCGGCCAAAACTAATTGACTACCCTTTCGATGCACCAAATCAAAATTGTGCTGTCGTAATTTAACAACCCAACGAGCGCAATCGGCCTGCAGGATTTTTCAAATTATTTAACCAGAGCAACAGTGATGATCGAGTTATAACAGTAAAAGCAGACTTCTGCAACGCTTCGATCTAGCCGGACCACTAAAGGCCACTGTCACAATGCAAAATACGAGCACCAAGTGCTTGCTCACGTTCTGTGAGCTGAGTGAACCTCATTCACTCTCAGCGCTGAGATAAAGCTCCCATGCTAGCATATGCAGTACTTACTCTTTCTTCACCCTGCAATACTTGTCGTAAGCGCCACCTGTACCACGATCTGAACTATCACTGAACAGTAGACTTTTGAGAAAAGTCCGGCTATGGGCACAAAAATTGGTTGCTGAAATTAAAAGTTTTTTTAATGTCGAAAGAAAAGCTTGCTTCCTCACAGCACGTCATCGTTCCATGTAATGGGTTGCTTCTTCTTACGCCTTCAAAGGTCATTAAGAAGGAACTCGCAGAGAAGAAGCATTTTTAGTCGAATGCCTCCTATACCAAGAACACATTCCGACAAACCGTTTAATCTCAGTAGTGTTGCGGGGACGTGGATGATTAATCATGGACTCAATTTTAGAAGGATCCGTAGATAAGGGATTGTTACCAAGCAGCAAAACCCTAAATATTTGAGAGAGTTTTAAAAAAGTTACATTTTTCTAAATTTATTGTAAAGATTGCCCTCTTAAAGAGCGTTTTAACTGGTTAAAAGTTCTATATATGATGTTCAAAGTTACAACAAAGAAGAAATCATCTAAATAACTTAAAAAACACATATGGCTCATATTCAGGGACCAAAAGTGATCTACTAAAACGTTGTTGGGTTTGAGAGCAGAGTTACTAATCCCAAAAGGCATAACAGTAAACTGAGAAACTGACCACTGCAGTCCACAAATGGTGAGGAAAGCAGTCTTTTTCCATGGAGCAGCACGTCGTCCTATTAAGTATTTGCTAAAAAACTCTTGAAATCTAATGAAGTATATATTTTTGCATTACTGAAATTACTTAGAATCCTATCCACATGAGGCATAAGGCCGCAGGTCATGCTTGATTATTTCATTCAAGACCCGCCCGTCAAAAACACAAATCTATATTCGCCATTGTTTTCTTTTACTAAGAAGGGTAGAGGCAGGACCAAGGACTATGTGCCTTTCATTACAACGCCCAACTTTAACATAGAATCGGATTCATCATTCATTAATTTT